>RJWK010005091.1:31369-56982 GCA_004363435.1 Platanista minor
TGTGGGTAGATGAATGGGTAGATGGATGGATGGATGGATGGATGGATGGATGGATGGATATGTGGCTGGATGAATTGATGAATGGGTATGTGGGTAGATGAATGGTTAGATGGATGGATGGATATGTGGCTGGATGAACTGATGAATAGGTATGTGTGTAGATGAATGGATAGATGGATGGATGGATATGTGGCTGGATGAACTGATGAATAGGTATGTGTGTAGATGAATGGATAGATGAATGGATGGATGGATGGATAGATGGATGGATGGATGGACGGATGGATGGATATGTGGCTGGATGAATTGATGAATGGGTATGTGGGTAGATGAATGGTTGGATGGATGGATGGATGGACGGATGGCTGGATGGATATGTGGGTGGATGGATAAATGAGTGGGTGGGTAGGTGAGTAATCAGGTTCCATGCT
The DNA here is from genome assembly GCA_004363435.1 of Platanista minor. NCBI lineage: Eukaryota > Metazoa > Chordata > Mammalia > Artiodactyla > Platanistidae > Platanista > Platanista minor. The sequence continues at coordinate 31,801 of RJWK010005091.1, forward strand.
TCAGAGAGGCTCCAGAGAGGAAAACCCCAATACTTTAGAAAGATGTTTCACAGTAATGCTGGACACAAGACCAATAAAATTTGCCTCCAGGTGGCAAGATTGCATGTGGTTTTGACTTTGCTCTTTGTGCTCCTCTGTGTGTAACAAGATGGGACCCCGGGAGCATGATGGAGTATCAGCACAGCCGCTCACTGCCCTGCCAGGCAGGAAGGCTTTTGTCTTTACTGAGGGGGAGAGGAGAGGCCCCCGGGCAGACAAAGAGGAGCTCGGCTGACGGCACCAAGGTGGGCAGCTGGACAAGAGGGTCTGACAGAGGTAAGAAGTGTCTAAAGGGAGGTTGGGGGCTGTTTGCCATGGGTGAGTGAGGCTCCTCCCTTACGACCTCCTCTAATGCTGATCACATCCCAGAGGCCCCAGCACCACCCCACAGGGGGTTAGGCTCCAACCTGTGAAGCTGGGAGGGCACGACAGCGTCTCTCCTCTGTTCCCTTGTGAAATTGCCCAAACAGCCTAGAAATAAAACCGCCAGGTTTAGAGGTCTCCTGAACTCCCCTGAAAACCACACTCCCGTGCTGTACGCACTGTGCGTGCTGCACGAGGGCCCAGCTCGGGGCATCACTCACGGCTCAGACCTTGTAGGTCTGCATCTTGCTCAGCTCTGTCGAGTGGAAGGGGCACCTTAACCTGATTTGCATAAAGTGGCCTGGAGGCCCCCCACGAGAGCACCCTGCACTGGTCAAGGGGACACCCACAAATCCAGACTGCAGCATTTCCACATTCTACGATTACAAAAAGAGATGAAAACCCAACGTGGTTCCCGCCAGTCATGTCGAACATTCTGGAACATTCCAGAATGTTCCAGAAACCCCAGTTCCTGCTGCTCCCATCATTACAGTACGTGGAAATATCCCCAGGCTTCAGCTTGTGCTTCTGAGTAACAATGATCCCAGCTGGCCCAGGTGTTCTTGGCAGAGCGAGGCAGGCCTGCCTCACCCCATCCAACCATCCTCCCTGAGCTGACCCTGGGCACCTCTACTTTTAAAATCTCTCCAGATGATTCCGATTCACAGCCAGGCTGGCTCCCCAGGTGGGGCTGCGGTTTCTCCTGGCTGCCAGGCCAGCCTCCTCCCCACATGGTGGGCTGTGTGTCATGGCTGAGCAGGGAATTCCGAGTCGACAAACAAACACAACCTCAGCAAGCCACCCTCCCCACCGCCCTTTGGAGCGTCGGGGTGGAAAGGCTTCCGCACTCATCTTCAGGGCTGACTCACAGCAGAGAGCAGGGGCAGGCTGGTCTTTCCCCAGGATAAGGAGTGGCCGTGATAAGGGACAGATTTTAAACAGTTAGAGAAAGGGCCGTTTCACACCTGCGCTGCCCAGCCTCCTCTCCAAGGACTGAGACCCCTCCTAGACGTGTGCCTGTGGCAAGAGAGGACACAGCCCACGCAGAAGGGGAGACCTGAGCACATTTATTGAAGGGAACTATTGTTACAGGTGTGAACAGAGAAAAGAGAAACCAGAGATGGGGTGGGGGAGGGCCTGCCCAGGGCCCCCAAGGCTGGCAGCAGTGGGTGGGGAGCCCTGCGTCCCCAGACCAAAGTGGCAGGGGAGGGGTTGCCAGAACAGGATAGAGCTGCAGCTGTAGGACAGCCCACTTGGGTAGGGGAACTTGACCGCCGCCAGGAAGGAGCCGGGACTAATTCCTCAGCCTCCTTCACCTGCTTCTGCCAGGCTCTCCCAGCGGCCAACCCAACCGGAAGCCAGAGGGCAAGGACAGCTGTCCACGTGCCACCTGTGCAGGCCAGTCCCCCAGACACAGGGCTGAGAAGGGTGCAAGGAGGCATGAGGGACCCCGGGGGATCTGACCCACGCTGACCCAGGATACAGGACCAAGATCCCGGCCCCGCAGGAGGGTGTTGGTCTCGGTGACCCGCCGTATCTGCTGGTGGAGGAACTGGGGGCAAGCTGAGTCCTGCCCCTGTGGGTGAATACACATTGGGGCCATCAGCGAATTTGCTTGCCGATTGGGTCAGACTTGTCACGTGAGAGTCACCCCTATGGCCGAACATCAGGTACCCCACCGGCGACTCAGACAGACCAACCCTCTCCTGGATTGGGACAGCAGGTCTGTGGAAGACAAACCAGGGCAGAAGCAACCAGGCACTGGGGGCTGGTATTTTTTAGAATGGATGGATTTCCCCTCCAAGCGCGAGGCGAGTCAAGTCCTTGCCTCCACCATCAATGGACTCCAGTATGGCTGCTGCAGACCACGGGGTCGGAGGGCACCCACTGTGGTCCCCGGGAGAGCTGGGGGAGGCATGGCATCAGCCCACAGTTCAGCTCGGTGAGGCAGGTGAGAGACTGAAGGGCCTCGTAGGATGCTTTGGAAGGTCATGAGCCCTGGAGGGGGCTGGCTGAGCTCCACTGGGAGAGGGCTGTTTGTTTCCAGCAGGAACTCCCATCCCTGTTCCTGTGCTAAACTGTTAGCAAACTGCCAGGCTGGCCCCATGCACGTGTCCCCCACGACGATATGACCAGCACCCACCTAGATACAGAAACTCACTTCCTTTGTAGTTTCCCATTCTTTGTTCCATCGTCCCCCATCTTAGCCAGAAGTCTAGAATCTTCCTTTTGAATCCTCCTCCACCAATGTGAACGGTCCAAGAACCTCGGGAGCCCAAAGGATTGAATCAGCCTCCAGGGCCCACGTTGGACCCACGTTGTTTCTGCTGTTGCCACACGGTGTCGCTGTTAAACACTGGTCCAGAGCATCCTTGCTGCTGGCCTGGGGGTCCCCCTGCTCAGGTCCTTGTGGCATCCCACGCTCAGGCTACAAAGAGCCTATGGAGTCAAGGGCTTGTCACTCCTCCCCAGCTGGAGCCCCACTTTGGCAGGACAAGACCCCTCAAACTTTGGCTAGGCTGGGGGCCTGCGGGTGTGGGATCCCTTTGACACCTGTGGGTCCTTGGTCCCTCTCTTGTCTGTGACCTCAGCTGGAACCATTCCCATCCATCTGAGAGCATCGCCAGGGCGCCAGGGCGCCAGGGCTTCCGTTCCATCCCCCAAGAGGCTCCTGCGCCCTGGCCATGTCTGCCCACCTCTTCCTCAGCACCATTCTTCAGGGGTGCTGGAGGGACAGGGCCAAACCATTCCATCCCCTCCAGACCCCACTCACAGAAACTTTGTCTACACCGGTGCCCTCTTTATCCACATGGTCGGAAAAACAAGTGGCACTTAACGGCCATAAAAAGTGGCATTTCACCCCATCTGATGCCCTGAACTCTGGTGCAGACCGTAATCGCTTGAATCCCGGGTCTTGGGGGGGAGGAGGGGAGGAGTGGGGTAAGCGTGGCCGGTGAAAGGGGGGAAACGAACTGGGGGAAAGGGAACCGGAAGAGGAGGAAGACAAGTTCTTCCTCAACTGTCTTCAACTCAGGCGCGGCCCATGAGGAACATTTGAAACAGGAGAAATGGGACTTTGTCCTCCTCCCCGCTTGCTTGGGTGCCTCATGTGTCCCAGTGCCCCCTTGCTCCACCCTCCCCAGGGCAGCACACCTCCCACAGTGCTCTGGGTGGGATCCCCAAGAGGCCCTATCCTCTGGGTGCTGCTCATCGGCTTTTGGGTGTAAGAAGGAAAGCCTACTAAACAAATTAATTTATACTATAGTGACAATGACTGATAGATAGCAGACCATCTAAGAGCTATTAGTATTTTCTAAAAAGGTAGTTCCTGAGCCTAACTACTCCCTAACTAGTGGGCTTCACACCTGTGCCCAATCAAAGACAATGTGGGGGTATGTTGGGGATACCTGAGGATAGGGGCTTAGAACAGGACCCCCTAGAGCCCCATGCTCCATGCCGCTTCTCCACCTTCTCTGGACCAAATGTTTCTGTCCTGGCCCCTACGGGGATGGGGAACCCAGGTGGGAGCAGCAGGGAAGATGGCCCATGGGACTGAGCTCTGGGTAAGTCGAGGGAGACACCAGCCCCATAGCAGAGACGCTAACAGAATTGCCCTCTGTGGACCCTGAACTCCCCCCAGTGCCATCCTGAGACCCTCGCCGCCCCCAGAGGATCTTCTGGCTTCACTGAAGTGATCTTGGCCCGAGTTAAGCTGCCAAGGACCAGCATCTGTTGATCTATTTACATTCATGGACAGAGCTTGCCTTTTCCCATGGAGGAAAGCCCCCGGGGCTCCACCTCACAGAGGCCAGGAAGCCCGAATATCCCCTCCTGCCCTCCCTGGGGCGCACACAGACCTCGGAGCCTGGGGGGCACTCAAATGGCACGGGATCAGCCCCATTCGTGAACGCCCCACGACTCCTCTGCGGCGGCCCCTGTGAAGAGCTCCCTGACGGGCAGGGGCACCTCCTGGCAGGACCACACCTCCTGGCATCAGGGAGGATGTGGTCACCAGCCCTACCCCTGGTCCCCGGTCAGCTGGGATGAAGGGAGTGTTCTCTGACGCCAGCTCAGCCCCGAGTCCCAGGCTCCCCTAACTTGGGGCCAGTCCAGGTGTGCAGGCTGGACAACATTACAAAGCACCTACAGTGTGCGGGTCCCTGTGTCCGGCCCTCCATGTTCGGGCACAGGGTGGGGGCCGGGAACGAGGTACTTCAGGCCTCTGAGCCTTGATTTCTGCACCTGAAGACTAGGGTGGCAAGGGTGCCTCCCTGCAGGGCAGAGTCAGAGAGAAATGAGCCGATGGGAGCCAGGCAGAGGGGGTGCTCAGTAGACACCATGATCGTCTGGGACAGTGAGCTTGGTCCTGGCTTCATCCCTGTTCTCACAGTGAAGCAGCTGCTCACAGACAGTTGTGACAACACGAGAAGAGGTAAAAGGAGAGAGATAGAGACGGGGGCAGAGAGACAGCAAGAGAGAGACAGAGAGAGCCGGTGAGCTGTGGAAGCCCAGAGCATCTTCCTAGATGGGGGTGGGGGAGGGAAGGTGCCATCTTCCCTGAGAATTCCGGGCTGCAAAGGAACCAGGCCTGTGCAGGAAGCAGGAAGGTCTTCTGGGCCAAGGGAACAGCATGCACAAAGCCCAGGGAGTGTGTTCCAATGGAAAGGGGCTCCCGGTAGGAGAGAGAAGTGGTTAGCACCGAGGAGGGAAAGACAGAGATGAGGCTGGAGTTGGGGTGGGGGTTGAGGGGCCGAGGGGCCTGTCCAGGAGGGCAGGTTCAGTCCTGTGGACAGTGGGAAGCCCCTGAAGCTGTGAGCCAGGGGAGCCTTTTGGATGGACCAGGCCACAGCTGGGAGCAGTGGTCCCGCAGCCAAACGGGTCCTACAGACCACAGTGACCGCTGGGGCCAGAGATGCGGCAGGAACCGACTGCAGTGGGAGGAGGAGGGCCGAGTCCTGGAGGGAAAACCCGCGAGCCCACCGTTCCCCAGGGGGCAGGAGGGGCTGGGGGAGCAGGGGTCTTGGAGTCCCTGCCTGCCCAAGGGGTACCCAGCAGCAAAGCGGTCTCAGCATTGTGGCGGGAGTGATTTCACGCGTTCACTGCAGAGCTACTGGAGAAACGGAAATGAAAGCAGCAGGGCGAGCTATGTGATCTGTGGGGTCCTGGTCCAAAAAGCAGTGGAAAAATGCCCATGGAGGTGCCAAACCACAAAGCTTTTGTCTTTCCTCTGCAATGTCTTTCTCGGCTTGTCATGTTTTTTATTTGCTGTTTAATGTTGTTGTAAAGTAGAAAAGAGTTAGAATTTTAAATTATGAGCATGAATTTTATTGTTCATCTTGATCTTGTGTGGTGCCAGCTTTGAATTCAAATATAAGAGCATGTTAAACAAGGTCCTCCTGTAGAGCACAGGGAACGCTACTCGATATTCTGTAACAACCTAAATGGGAAAAGAATTTTAAAAAGATATATATATATATATATATATATATATATGTAACTGAATCACTTTGCTGTACCCCTGAAATATTGTAAATCAACTGTCCTTCAATAAAAATATATACCGGGAGGAAAATAGAGCATGTTAACGTGTGCGTGGAATCACGGAAGTTACACAGTTTGCATTTCGTAACTCATACACACGTGTGCACTTTTGTTCTCACCAGAGCAGTGGAGACACTGCACACACTGTTTCCACTGTTTCATTCCCCGTCTCTACCCTTCCTCCTGCATCATGAGTATATTGGAGCAAGAGCTCTGATACAGAGAGGTGGCAGGGGTAAGAAGGGGGTGATGGGCACCTTGGCTGTGTGTGGTTCCTGGACCACCAGCACCGCCTTCCCGTGACTGAATGGAAGTTGCCCTCCCAGTGCTATGGGGGCCCCACCTTTTCAGAACGTGGTGACCCTGTGCTCCCTGGGATTTCACTGGACTCCCCGCCGTGATGCCTCACAGCTCGCAAGGGAGGGTGAGCCTGCATCTGGTGCCTGGCACCTGTGCCAGAGCACACACTCCATCAGACTTGACCTAAAAACCCAAATTCAGTAAAAGAATACGTATTTGAAGATAGAGACAGCAAAGCATTAAACCAAGCTCGGGCCCTCTGAGCTCGGGGGTCTGGGTGACGGTGGGCTCCCACGCCCCAAAGCTGGTTCTGCCACCAGGCCGTCTTCCCACTGTCTCTTGGAACCCTTGGCCTGTGCTCAGTGCTCGAAATAGGAGGTCTCTGGATTCTATCTAGGTCAAAAATCCTATAAATGATACATTCCTTGGTTAATGAGTACAGTTCCTTCCCAATGGGGTAAAATTAGGGGCACATCTTCTGTTGTTTTTTTTTTTTTTTTTTTCCTTTTTAACATCAAGATTTCTCGACCTAGCCAGGTCTTATTTTAATTCATATCTGCCTTGATCCAAATCCCCAAAGACCACCAGCAGGAGAGTTTTCAGCTTCCTTGAGTTTTCTGTGCTCCCTCCTTAAGCCACCTCGGCAAAGATGAGGGGCTGTATCTGCAGGGAGCTTTGGTGTAACCGAGGGTGGGAGGAGAGGGGAGGGAGAGGCAGAGAGTCAGGAGAGGGGCTAGGAAGGGGGTCGAGGGGGAGGCACAGGGCAGAGGGACAATCTGATTGAGGGTCTGCAGGAGCCCCACACTCGCCCAGGCTGGGTCAGGCCAGGTCAGGCCAGTGCCAGCTCCCAGCAGGACAGATGAGGGAGCTGCAAGACCCCCTGCTGAGCCTCCTTCACACCCCATTTTTAACGAGAAGCATGTGCTGGTGGCCCCTTGCGTCTGTAGATGTCTGTATCACCGGGGAGTGAGGCTTGCGGCATTTATTTATCTTTTCAGCCGTAATGCATGAGCTCCCGGAGAAGAGACTGAAGGTCTGGGCATTCCTGGATGCTGGCATCACCGCTAAGGACCAGGCAAGGGCTTCAGGCATGGCTGTCACTAGGTGACAAATGGGTCTCTTCTAGAGGGAGGCCCAGCCTCAGCCACCTCTGACTCCTGGAATGGCTTGGGAGGGGGTGGCAGAAGGGGACCCCACTGGAAGACATCTCTGTGTCCTTGCCAGACTTCGTCCTCACCACAGCCCTGCCAGGGACCAGTGACAGCTGATGGTCGCCTGACCACCGTTCTGAGCACTTACACTCACCAACTCATCTGCTGCACAGTCGCCCTAGGGAGGAGGTACCCTTATTACCCCAGTTTATAGATGGGGAAACTGAGGCAGGTGGGGCTTAAGTGGCCAGTAAGTGATGGAGCCAGAATCTGAGCCAGGCTGCCCAGGACCCAGGTGGCACTCAGGACCACGTGCCCGGTGTTGGACATCATGGCCCCTGACTTGCAGGGGAGGACACTGAGGCCTCAAGGAGGCCCAAGGTCACACCGTTGGAGCCACACCCACGTCTGGCTGAGCCCAGGCAGGACCCCTTCCTTTCAACTGCAAGGTGCGGAAGGCTGGCCCTCCGAGGAGGCGTGGGCCCCACGGCCACAGTGAGAAGAGCGACCCCATGCTCCCCTCTCAGGGCCCCCCTACTTGCTCTGCCTTCTCATAGGCCCCGAGCCCCCTTCCTTCCTGTGCCTGGCAGTCTCCTGGCCAGTCAGCTGCTGCTAACTCAAACAGCTCTCACCCCAGCCCTTGAGGAAGCTAAAATGTCCACAGCTCCTGCGGTCCTCTGTGCTTCTGGCTGCAAGTGACGGAAACCTAACGAAATCTTAGAGGAGAGAGCGAGCAGGTCACGCTGCTGGGGCGGTCAAGGTATCCACTAACCCCCATACACAGCTGCCTCCTTCAGCTCGGCCAGCCCCTGCACTGTCCCCAGGGGGTGGCAAAGATACACCAGCATCTCCAGGCTGTGTCTCACCCAGGCTCCCAGCCACTGGACCAGCTGGGGCCACAGGGCCATCCCCAGACCTGTCACTGTAGCCCAAGACTGCCGGGGCTCAAGGTCCACCTGGGGTGCCAGTCACCCCAAAGCTGAAGAGGAAGGAGGCTCCATCTGGGCCTCAGGACTGGAGTGGGGAGGGTGGCCCCCGGGGGCCCAGGGAGCCAAAGCCACACATCCCAGAAACCCCGGGCGTGGTCTCCGCCCACTGTGGGCATGGGCGGATGTGGAGGGACCATGAATGATCTGTGCCCGCGGAGGCACGCAACCATTCACAGCAGGATGTTAACCGATGCTCTCGCTGGACACGGATCCAGAATGGATGAGGCCCCCGAGCAGCTCCTGGAGACTTCACCTGCTTTCCCTCCGTGCCAGCCTTGACCTCGAGACCCCGGCGGCTTCCCCCTCACGACGAAGACCACTCACATCAGAGAATCTGTGAAGAAAACCTTTTGCTGTAGATTTCTTGGGTGATCCAGAGCAGGTGTTTACATCTCACAGCCAGGAGTGTTTCCTGCCAAATCCCGAGAAGGTGAGCATCTGCATCCCAGTCTTCCTGTCCGCAGCCCACCACGGGGTCCTCCTCGCCGACCTTCCCCACTCCCCCGCAAAACCGCTGCTAGTGTGGGACCGAGCCTCTGCCTCCCCAAACCTAAAAGAGATTTTCTAAATTGTGGTAAAATCTACGTAACATAAAATTCCGCATTTCAATTTGCACAGTTCAGTGGCATTTAATGAATTCACGACGTTGTTCAACTATCGTCACCATCTCCTTCTGGAATGTCTTCATCACCCTTCCCATGGCTGTCACCCCCCCATCCCCCTCCTCCAAGGCCCTGGCAATCACCAATCTGCTTTCTGTCTCTATAGCCCTGATTATTCTGGAATGTCGTGGAAATGAAATGATACAATTTGCAGCCTTTTGTGATCAGCTTCTTTCACTGAGTGTCATGTCCTCAACGTTCATCCGTGGTGTAGCCCATGTCAGAATGTCATTCCTTTTTATGGATGAATAATCTTCCACGGCAGGGAGAGACCACAGTTCGTTCATCCATTCCTCTGTTGGTGGACATTTGGGTTGTTTCCACCTTTTGGCTATTGTAAGGAAGGCCGCTGTGAACATTAATGTAAGATCTTTTGTTTGAACACGTTTTCACTTCTTTATACTCTAAAAGTGGAATTGCTGGGTCATGTGGTAATTCTCTGTTTAACTTATTGAGGAAGCAAACTGTTTTCTCTAGTGACTGCATCATTTTATAGTCAGGAAAGGGGTTTTTGAAAAGCTGGCCTGCAAAATTACAAGTCCCTGGCACTTGTAAGCATCCGCTGGACAGTGGAGGGTGAAAGGGAGGCGGTCGAAAGTACAACCTATGCAGACAATGATCTAGATTCAACTTCTGGTGTGACCACTTGCGGGCTGTGTGCCCTTGAGAGACTTACTAAATGTCTCTGAGCTTCACTTTCCTCATCCATCCAATGGGGCTGTTGTGAGGGCTAAAGGGATATTGCAGTGTCTGGGTCTGCTCTGGGTGCACAGCGAGTGCTCGACAAACCTCTGCTGTCTGTTCTCAGCACACACGTCTCATCTCAGCAGGAGGGGAGACGGCCCAGAGAGGTCAAGGAGCTCTCGCCCAGCCACACAGCAGCCCCCGACGGTGGCCGGCTCTGCCAGCTTCTCCCCATCACATGCAGCCCCCAACGTGGTGCCAGCCTCTCACCATCACCCACCACAGAAACTGAAGCTCAGACACAGTGCTGAGAGCAAGTGTCTAACGCCCATAAAATCCAAGGAACACAATAATCCCAAATAAGGTCTCCTATGCATTTCTCCAGGAACCCAGCCCAGAAGGCAGAACTTGAAACATATCTTAGAAGGAAAAACAACGCTGCTCTTCCCCTTTTCTTGGGTCTCTCTTTATAAGACAGCTGAGATTGTATCTCGAGGCCCAAACAAAAGCTCTTAGTGGGACGCCAGCCAAACCCCTGCGGCTCCGGGCCCTGTTGCCGACAATTCAAATTAACTGCATAGCGTGTCGGAAAATGATAAGCGGGGTTCAAGTTTAACGGGCAGAAGGAACCCCACTATTCTTAGTTATTGGAAGGGCTTTTGGAGAAGGAACTGCTCTCAGATCTGATGTTTGTATCGTGCCTGCCTCTCCACTTAATCTTTTAATAACAGGGATTTTTTTTTTAAGTTTCCGAAGAGATGTTTCTGGAGACCCAACATCCTCACCTCCCCCTGGAAGGAGCCCAGCAGGGCCGGGACGGGTGGCCTCGGTCTCCCCACCTCTGACCCCGCACTACATCTCAGCGCTGGGACAGGCCCGGATGACCTGACTCTAGGTCTCAGCCCCACCTCTTACCTTGTAGGGTGACTTCTGCCAAATCGCTTAATCTCTTCAGGTGTCAGCTTCCTTCACCAGCCAAACTGGTGCAAGTGGGCTTCAACACTGAATGAGAAAGCGAGGTTCCTAAAAGTGCCGGGTACGTTGGAAAGCTCGTGGAAAACTGTCGTCCACATCTTTGCCATCACCCAGGCCACCTTGCTGCTTTTACACATGTAGAGGCCAAGGGAGCAGATGTTCCATGTTAAGCTCACACAGCCAGCCTGGACCCCTTGGAGGGCTGTCTCCAGGCCTCTCTGCCCTCCTCCACTCTTCACCTGGCCCCGGGCCTGCACCCAGCTGTGTCCTGTGGCTTTTCACTCATTTTGTCATGACTGAGTCCCTAGGAGTAAGGATCATTACATCACTTCGTTTGGCAGACGGGGAAACTAGTGCCCCGGGAGATAAACCTTGCCTGAGGGACAGCCCCCTTGGGCTCTGGGGGGGGCCCCAGCAGCAGGGCTGCTCTCTGATGAATATCCAGAGCACAGGCCTCACCTGTCGGAGACAGCAAAAGCCTGGGCAAGAAGCAGGTGGTCCAGGCAGTTTTGTCTGCTTACCTGGACTCGTCCATTGTGGCCCAGTGATCGGGAGCCTGGGAAAGTCGTCAAGGCTTGGGCACTGAAGCACCGTCGCAGCGCATGGAGGGCTATTCAAGGCTTATCATTCGCTGAGACTTCCCTTACCACCTGCAAACAAAATGCCAGGCTCCTCCTCATGGCCTGCACGGCCCTGCCTGAGTGCCTCTGTGCTGCTTCCTCTCCCTCCCACTCCAGCCATACTGGGCTTCTTTCAGACACATTTCCTTAATGTGTCAGCTCCTCCCGGCCACAGGGCCTTTACACATGCTATTTCTGCTGGCTGGAATTCCTCTCGTCATTACCTCTTCACCTAGTTAAGTCCAGTTTGACCTTCCAGTACAAGCGTCAACTTCATTCCTTGCTGTAAGGGGTTGAGTGGTGTCCCCCACAAGATATGTCCAAGTCCTAACCTCAGTACCTGTGAATGTGACCTTATTTGGCAATTGGGTTTTTGCAGTTGGAATCAGGTTAAGGATCAGAAGATGAGCTCATTCTGGATTCAGGATGGATTGGGCCCTAAATCCAATGACAAGTGTCTTTTTAAGAGACAGAAAGGGAGAAGACCCAGAGAGGAAGACAGCGCAAAGATTGAGGAGAGACCGGTTGGAGGCAGCCACAAGCCCGGGAGCACCAAGGATTGCTGGCAGCCCCCAGAAACCGGGAGAGAGGCCTGGAAGAGCTTCTCACTCAGAGCCTCCAGAAAGAGCCAATCCTGCTGACACCTTGACTTCAGACTTCTGGCCTCCAGACTGTTAAAGAATCAATTTCTGTTGTTTTAACGCACCCAGTTTGTTGTAATTTGTTACAGCAGCCCTAGGAAAGTAATACACTTGGAAAGCCTGTCCAGTGTGCCCAGAGTGGAGGGGTTCCCTGTGATGTGAGACTTGCAGTGCCAAAGCCAGGACAGTCCCAGGCGAAGTCAGATCCAAGGTAGGTAGGGAAGTCCCAGGGCATACAGTTGGTGCTCAGCTCTAGGAAATGCTTCTTGGCATGAAGAGGTTGCCAGCAATGATCAGGCTGCATGGGAGGTGGTAAGCAGCTCATCCCTGGAAGCATTTAAGCAGAGAGGCTGGGAGGATGCTCTGAGGCCAGCCTATACTGGGTGAGAGCTACAATCCACACCGTCTAACATCCCCTGAGTCCCAGGATTCTTTAAGAGGCCCATTCTGCTCGCAGAAGACAATCAGCCTGGGTGGAAAGGGCACAGTGCAGGGCAGGGGGTGGGGAGGGCTGGGCACCCTGAAGTATAGAATGAGGGCATTGAATGATGACAGTCAACTCAAAGGAGTTATGGCAGGGTAAGGGCAAAACGAAGGCCCATAATCTAAATAATAATAAAAATTGGACCCATTTTAAAGGTGAAAAACAAAAGCAGCAGAAAGTTAACTAATTTGTCCTTCACTCTGGATATTGGAAATAGGGTCGTTACCTTACTGTTGTAGGGATCTTCACAGTTCACAAAATACTTTCATGCACTGTCTTAAGCAAAATGGAAATTTGTTTATTCTCCATGTAAAAATCCCGGGGTATGTGGTTAAGGAAACATGCTCCCTGGTTTCAGAGACCCAGGCTTCTTACCTTTTGCTGCTCTGCTTTGTGAAGCCTCCATTCCCCAAGCCACTTCATAGTCTAAAATGGCTGCTCTTACTCCAGCCATCACAGGTCTATCCCAGCCAGTAAGAGAGGGAGAGGAAAGGGGAAGGGCATCCTCTCTTTAGGATACTTCCCTGAAGTTGCATTCTTGTGTGCCATCATAATAAACGGTAGGTGAAATAATAACATTTTGGAAAACTTGAGTGACACTTTCTCGTTCAATTATTTATTTAATCCCAACAACATCATTTTAGCACCTACCGTGTACCACTGGCACCTCTACATATATCCATCTACGTATTTCTCGCAACAGCCCTCTAAGGCAGGTCCCAGTAAGCCTGTTTCACAGATGGGGAAACTGAGGCTCAGAGAGAACTGACTTGCCTGCAGCCCCACCCGAAGGACACAGCAAGTCTGGAGCCAGAGCCCAGGGCCCTCTGATGCCAGGCCCGGCTCCACCACCCCATCACTTCAGGCACCAGAGCTTCCTTTGCACTCTGGGCCGCCCTGTGAGTCACGGTCCCTTTGTGTTTCCTCTTCGTTTCCTTGTGATTCACACTGTCCGATCCACCCCAAATCACCCCTCGGAGGGAACCCCCGGGTGTGGAGAGCGGTGACTGAGCAGATGACCTCAGAGGACAGCCGCATATTCCACGGAGGCTAGACTTTCACGGAGGGAGCATGAGGGCCTCTCCTGTACCTGGACCAGGGGATGAGGCAGCTGGCTCTGCAGGGGGACTTCCTCCAGGCTGCTCCTGGGGGCAGGAGCATCCGCTGCATGGCTGTTGCTGGGCTCCTGGCTCAAGGCCTGGGATCCCAGCTAGCTGCCCCTCCAACAGACCAGCCTGTGGACCAGCCCCTTCTCCGTGAGCCAAAGGGCCACCCCGACTTCAGTGTCCAGGAGGATGCGTGGCAGTGCTGAGCCCGAGCCTGGCACCCCAGTGACACCAGCCACAGCCGATATCTTGCTCTTAGTTCCCCTGCCTGGGTTTGCTGCACTCCCTGGACACCCCAGAAATCCAGGGACACCCGGCCCTCTTGAATCCTGCTCTGCGACAATGAATTTTATTGTTTCAAATCTGGGTATCAATATGAACTTCAAAGAAATGGGAGGGTCTTCTGACGCCTGGTCTCCTGCACCTACACACCGAGCCTACTGCAAGCCCGCGGGGCCCAGATTTGGATTTGGGGAGCATGCTCCCCTGGCTCAGACAACACCCTGGGCAGCATCTGTAAAAGCGGCATCAGAAGCCCATCAGCGCCAGACCCCGGGGGGGCCCCATCCAAAGGGGGCCCTGAAGCCCCAGCAGGTCGACGGAGGTGGCACCCACATCCACAGCCCAGGCGAATGGGGACGTGGAGCTAATTGTTTCTCACACAGTCAAAGGCAAAGAGGCCTCTGCAAGTGATCACTTGGCTCTGTGACCAAATAAGGCAATATTACATTTCACTGTTTACAGCGGCATGAAGCGGGTGGCTCAAAGGGCACGGGGAGGGGGGGTGGGGAGAAATGCCGTCCATGCTGTCTCTCCATCCTCAGCATCCAATAACTCTGTCCAAAGCCAGTTATAAGTTCCTTATAGAAACAACCATTTGTCACTTTTTAAATACACTAACAAACCCCAGAGGTGACCCAGTCTCGCCTCCAGGCAGCCGGGTGGTGGAACCCGGCTTTGAACTTCCACACGCATGATTTAAAGGTCCTCTAAAAATTGTATTCCGGGGCCTGAGCAAAAACAGGCTTTTCTTAAAGAGCCAACTTCAGAGCTTCATTCGTGAGGTGCCTTTTTCTGCCCTGAAAATTTATTTCAAACTTTCTTTTGCAAATAAGACCACTGCTGCAGCAAAGAGCTGTGGGTGACCTTCTTGTCCCGACAGTATTTATAAAACAAGACACATGATTGGCAGGGCCGAGCCTTAGTAATTGGTATTAATAATAAGACAAGTGTAAATGTTGTAAACCCATTAGGAGGCTTTAAGTGCTAAACAAAGCTTCAACTTGCTGGCATTTTCACCCTGAGTGTGGACCAGTCTAACCTACAGCTGAGAAAATTGAACCCCAGGGGGATTCTGCGGCATCAACGCAACCCGGTGCTGGCTGCGTGGAACACGTTTAGAGCCCAGGATGGGGACATGGCTCTTGCAAAACGGGGACAACAGGAGAGCATCAATCTCACCTTCAAAATGGAATTTTTGAACCTGACTTTCTCCCCACAAGACCCCTTGCACTGCCCCCATGCACTGCTTGCTGTCAGGAATGCAGGCTACTTTCACCTCTACCCCAAAGCAGCCTTTCTGGACAAAGCAGGTGCTCAGGAAATGTTTTCTGGAAGGGAGAATGAATGAGTGAATGAATGAATGAATGAGTGAGTGAATGATGAATGAATGAATGACGTTTATTATTGTATCTCTCGCCAATGGCAGCTTCTGATGTATCACCCTTGAATCTCGTGCAGGAGGGATTTGCAGTGGCCAAGCAAGCCGGGACCATCTTTGGGATAAAATTCTTGAGCCCAGAGTTGATTTCTGGGGAGACCAACAGCCATCAGTCCTCGGTTTCAGGCCCTAACATCCCCACGAGTCCCCCTGTGGTCCCAGTTTCTCCTTCCCCCAGGGAGAGGTCTCCCCACATTGCCTCCCCGCCTCCGCCACCTGTCCACCCCCTCACGCCCCTCCTCCAATCAGGAGAGTGACCGTCACCAGGCTTGGGCTCTGCACGGGGTCTGCATCGACGGTGAGCTGGAACACGGGGCAGCTGGCCTGGGGCCCGTGAGGGGGAGTTCCGCGGCCACACCCAGGTACCGCTGCTTTCAAACCCACCCGTGCCTAAAGGAAGTGTAATTCACTTTCCCAAGGGATGAGTAATATCTCGGGGACCGCATGCAGCCTTTTTAAAGAGCACATCACTAAAAGTCAGACCCACCTGGGCTGAGACTTGTGGCTTGCCCTGTGGCTTTGGCCAAGTCACCTGACATAAGTTTTCCTTCAACACCTGCTGCACGCTGACAACACCAGCGAGCAAACCGGGCAAGGATCCTTGGCTCTGAGACACGGCCCGGTGACATGAGAGGAAGCCAATATTTATTGAGTGCTTACTGTGTGCTCAGGGACGGTGCTCAGAATATTTCCTGCTTTGCCCCGCTTAACCCTCGCCACGCCCTGCACTGCAGGGACGGCTTGAGGAAACAGAGGCCCCAAGGGAAGAAATGATTTACTCTTTTTCTCCCTTGCTCTCAACCAGACCTGTCGCTGGACAGCCACCTGTCTGGACCTCACCCCCTCACCCACGAAATAGAGACACACAACCCTTCATTTGCAGGGCTGGTGAGACTAGTCAAAGAAGGAGTGTACATTGAGTGCCTGGCACAGCATGGGGAACAGAGCAGACGGAAGCGCAGCAGGGTGAGCTGAAGGGGCTGTTACTGGCCAGGGGGTTAGTGTGAGCTGTGAGATGGGACCACTCTCCTTCAACAACTCTGACTTTTCAGAGCTGAAAATGTAGGGAGACAGGGTCCCTGGGCACTGAAGCTCCACTTCAGCACATAATCAGACTAAGCTGGCCCTGGTGGGGTGGGTCACCCAGGACCACGGTCAAGGCTGGCAGATGCCACGGAGGCCGGGTCCTTTGGGATCCCGGGGAAGTGTCTGAGCTGAGCGTTAATGATTAACCCACGTGCTCTGAGCCCTCTTGCCAGCTGACTCATTTTGCAAACTCTGCTGGCCCACCAGAGCCGTCTTTACCCCCTTCACCTGAGATACCGGTGCAGAGGCGTCCCGACCAGCCTCTGGGAGCCAGTGCCCACCTGAGGCCAGTGTGCAGGGCACACTCAGGTGGAGGAGATGGCGCTGAACCCTCTGCTGGCCAGTAGAGAGCGGGCATCCATGGGGTGGGGGCCTGGGGCACGCTGCTCGCTGCCAGCCCAGCCCTGGCTGGACATCCCACCTGCCCTCTGGGACCCTGGACGGGTCCAGGGAGGACCCAGGGAGCACAATTTTTCATGGAGTCCAGCCCAGCCTGGCTGGGGAAGTGCCTCTGGGGTGGGCAGTCCAACAGTGGGTATGTCCATGCAAGACCCTTCCTAGGAGGGAGGCCCCTTCCTGAGAACAGTAATCACAACCCAGGGCTTCTCAGCCTGGGCACTGTTGACATTTGGGGCTGAGTCACTCTGGGTCCTGTAGGGTGTTTAGCAGCGTCCCTGGCCTCCACCCACTAGAGGCCAGCGGTGCCCTCCTCTGTAGCGACAACCCAAAAGTGTCCCAAGGTGTTGCCCAGCATCCCCTCTGAGAGCGCCCACGCCGCCTGTATGGAGCACCAGCTGAGCACGCGGCATTCCACTGAGCACTCGGGCTGTGATGCAGCTGAGCTTCATGGGGCCTCACAAGGTTGCCCCCGATGCAAGTTGCCTGACCCTCCATGCCTTTGTTTTCTCATCAGTTAACTGGGGCTAAGAATTGCGTCCTTTGGGCTTCCTTGGTGGCGCAGTGGTTGAGAGTCCGCCTGCCGATGCAGCGGACACGGGTTCGTGCCCCGGTCTGGGAAGATCCCACATGCCGCGGAGCGGCTGGGCCTGTGAGCCGTGGCCGCTGAGCCTGAGCGTCCAGAGCCTGTGCTCTGCAACGGGAGAGGCCATGACCGTGAGAGGCCCGCGTACCACAAAAAAAAAAAAAAGAGTAGCTTCCACCCTGCAGCACCCTGGGGTGGGGAAGCACTTGAGTTGAAACATGTCAAGGGTGCTAAGCACAGGGCCTCGTCCTCACCATGTGCTGTTTTGATCCCATTTTACATGAGGGGGTAAAGCTGGGGCCCAGAGAGGTGAAGTCACTTGCCCGTGGGTCACACAGCTCGTGGCCTCAGGGCTGTGAGTGACCCTCTCCAGAGCCTCCTCTTGTAGCCACCACGCTGCCCCGTGCACAGGAAGAGGGGACAGATATGGGGGCCTGGTCCCAGCCCTGCCCTCCTCCACACAGTGGCCGGGCAGCTCCCTCTGTCTTGGGACGAGGCCTCTTGTGCTCTGAGGGGTTGTGTCTGCCTAGCAAGGCCCCGCCAGGTGGGCAAGGACCGAGGACGGCTCACCTCACTCTCCCAGGCCGTTGGCGTCCTGCCTATGGTCCTTAGGGATGGGGCCTGCTTGCTGCGGGCAGCAGCTCTGAGGGCCTTCCCGGCATCAGAGACCAGGCGGATCGCTTTGGGGCGAGCGGAAGGTATTTCTGGAGATAGGGTCCTCCTCTTGACTCATAAGGATTCGGTCACCAAGTCCAATACTTGAATCCATCTGACCAGCCCCACCCTCCATCCTTGGATTAGTGAATGAATGAATAACATCACTCTGTCTAGGAGTGAATGAATGGAGGAATGAATGAGGCGGCAGACTAACCACCCCTGGCCCCCAGAGGGAATTCCAGGAGCCGAGCCGGGGCGTCCTCTCCTGTAGGACAGAGGGGGTGGGAGGTGGTTCTCGGTGGCCCCCATTCTGTGCTTCCCCCCCAGAGGTCAGAGGTCAAGTCTACAGGGCAGCTGCCCTCCCAGAGACGTCCTTGGCCTAAGCCAGAACACCCCCCAGGAATGACCCTCTGGACTCCTTTGGGAGACAAGTCCCAAGGGCGGAGGGGACAGAGTGAGGATTTGCAAAAAATGAGTGAATCAGCTGGAAAAGGATTAATTTTTATTTTTGGTTTGTTCTCAAAGTGTCTGAGAGTCAAGACAGAGGAAGGAGGAATGTGAGTTGAGCAATCGAATGTTCAGAGGGGCCTTCAAATACCTGCCAAGTGTTGCCAGAGCTTGGACTTCCCTGCACCGAGCTTGACCTGGGACCCATCTCCTCCTCGGTGACCCCCAGGCAGTGGCATCGCTCTGCTGTCCTGAGGAGGGAGGGTGGGAGGGGCCAGCCTGATGCACACAGAGGAGGACGGGGCTTCCACTCCGGATGTTGTGGGAAATGCCGAATCTCAGAGCAAATACAGGAAGAGGGGGGCAACTGAAGTCAGGAACGAGGGGCTGCCACTGGGGTCCTTTCAGGAGAGGGCTGGGATCTACATCTGTGCCATCTACATCTAGAGGGGATGAGCATATAGCTCTCCAGGTTCCCTGGGGGTGCCTCCACCTCTCCCAGGAGTACTTCTTGGGCAGGATTTCCCTCCAGGAGTGAGTGATACTCCTATGCTAACTGCACAGCCCACGGACTTGCAACCTGGCCTTCAGTACCTTCCTGCTGGCAGCACAGGGTTGTAACTTGAAGGGGTCCCCTGGGAAGACCTCTTGTCGTGCTGCTGGAAGCTGCATCCTTCAGCCTCCATTCCTTTGTCACTAAGCCCTAGGTCCTCAGAGCCCTCAATTATAAAGCCAGCCTCTCCAAAGAGGAGCAGTTAGACATGTGTCAGTCAGTCACACCCTAGTATAAACAAGGTTAGTACCAGCCTTTCTTAGTGACTGCTGACTGAATGGAAGTGGGCACCACTGCAGGACCTTAGACAGCCGAGGGACTGCAAGGGGTGTAGGGGACATGGGGAGGGTCCCTGGCAAGGGATGGGGTGCATGGCTAGCAGTAAGAAATTCTCCTTCTCCAGCTGTCAGCAAAGGTCCAAGATTTACCTTTCAAGGCTGTGTGTGGTGACTTCCTCCCAGGGTGGGTGGAGGCTGGGAAAGGCAGTAGGGAGACCACAGGATCTGGTCTGAGGCGGGGCTGGATCCCGGTGCCAGGACTGCCTAGCTGGTGTGACCTGGGGCAAATCAAACTCTCAGCTCTCAGCTTGCTCTTCTGTAAACTAGGCATATCCCACCACAGAGGACTCCTAAGGAGGACAGGATGGCTATGGCAGTGTTTTCCCTGCCAATGCTTTTTGTCTGATATTGGAGCCGGGAAGGGACCCCTCTCTGGCTACTGCCTCTATTTCCTCTTCAGAGTGAGGCCCGAAGTATCTGACTCTACTGAGAGATTGTGTCTCTCTTTTCACTAAGCGGAGAAGTCGTGAAATGCCTCTGTGGGCTAGTAGGGTAAGGAGAAAGAGGCGGCTGGGGAGCTCTGTGTGAGACCCCAGTGGCAGGCACGTGGCTGGGATGAATTCTGTCACTCCCCATCAATCGAGGAGGGGGTCCCTGTGAGGAGGGAGGAGTCGCCGAAGGCCAGAGGCAATTACAGGGAGGGGGGTGCACTGCAGTATCCTTAGGGTCTCAAAGAAAATCTCTGCCAACAGGAAATGCAGACAGATAGGAAGGGAGGGAGGGAGGAAGGGAAGGAGACCTTGAAGGACCTTGCTCCTGGGTGGAACCCGGGAGGGATGATGCTTCACATCAGAAGCCTGATCAGGGCCTGGTGGATCAATGCCCCCAACTGTCCCAGAGGCTGGCCCTCCGGGGAAGTGTTTTCTCAGAGCCGCAGGGGTCACCCGCCAGGCCCTGCAGCGTGTCTCTGAGGAGGGCGGGGCAGGGTTGGGCTGACAGCAGCCGCAGTGGCAAAGGCCTTCAAAATGTCACCAGCGTCATTGATTAGTGGCCATGTGGACATCCTGTTGGGAAATGCTCTCTAAGCCACGGTCTTGCCCAGCACTCTGGAGGTAGGCCCTACTTGTTGTAGCAAGTATTCCGTGCAGGTCTGAAGTGGCTGTTTATATAAGAGACGCTCTGTGACCTCAGACAGTTCATGCCCCCTCTCTGGGGCTGTTCTTTATCTCTATCATGATGAGAGGGTTGCAGAAATAGCCACATGGCTGGGAGAAGAGACCCAGGGAAGGTCTCTGTTGGTTCAACAGTGAGGGACCAAAAAAGCTATCCTTAAAAAATAATTCTCTCTCATATAAGAGAAGTCCAGAAGTGGGCATTTCGGGATTCCGGGGCTGGTAGGGGACTTCATGAACTCATCAGAGACCCAGGGTCCATGTCTCAGGCTGCTCTGCCACGTTCAGCAAAGACATCCTCCTATGGCCCAAGATGGCTGCTTGAGCTCAAGCCATCAAATCTGCATTCCAGTGCAGGAAAGAGAAAGGGCAAAGAAAGGTACTCTCCCTCCCTGGAAGTTGCCCACACACTTTGACTCATTCCCACTGGCCATACCAAGCTGCAAGGGAAGCCTAGCCATGCCATCGTGTTTCTGGGTAGTCACATGTCAGCTGAAAAACAAGGAGCTATTTTACTAAGAAAAAGGCGAAGAATAAATATTGGGAGGCAACTGGGAGTCTGTGGCACAGGTTCAGGATGAATTCCTAGTCCTGGTGCTGGCAGGCCATCAGCTGGCAAGGGACCCGGGTGTCCTCTCTTCACTCTGCGCCTTGGTCACTCATCTGCAAAAGGGGACAGTGGGTCCCCCAGGGTCTCTTCTTCAGATAAACGACTCCATTTAACAGAAGAGTGAAGGTGAATTCAGAGAAATGCTGGAGTATTTGCCTAACAGGCTGTGTTTGGAAATGCTAGCTTATCTCAGTCTCCAAAGTAGAGTGAGCGTGGGTGCCTAGACTTTTTTTTTTTTAAGTGAGTACATAGACATTTGGATACATATTTTCCAGTCCTGGCAAAATATGAGTGTTATTCCAAATGCATGAGCAGCGGGCACTGAATCAATTACGAGACAAGCCTCACAGACAATTGAAGAACCTCATTTCCTGGGTAGGTTTTACACACACATAGTGTTTCTCCCCACTTTGGAAACTGGAAAATGCTGTCATTAACATCATATGTGTCATCTTCCTGGAGCTGTAAAACAATCTGAGACCCTCTGGATTTTCCTCTCAAGTTCACACTGTATTGTGCTAAGATATTTCCGTGTACATACACTGTATCAACATTTACCTGTGATTATGCCTGAAGATGTGGTTCATAAATCCAGGAAGATCCCATGTCCTTACTCTTTGCCAGCATTCCTGAGAGAGTCAGGCCAGTTGTGAGACTAAAGCCAGCTGCCCACAGGGCCTTTGCACAGCTGTTCCCTGGGCCCAGAATGTTCTTCCCCAAATGCCTACACAGCTCCCCACCTCCCTTCACTCAGGCCTTGTGCAAACACCCCTTCCCTGTCCCCTGTCTCTGGCATCTTTTCTTTCTCTCTCCCGTCCCTTTGTTTAACTTTTCTTCAAAGCCCCCTCACTCTCCAGCACAACATCATTTGCTTATGCTCTTTCTCCTGCATAATGATGTGGGTCCATAGCAGCAAAGGCTTTTCAAAGCCCTCTACCCCCAGCATCCAGACTGGTGCCAGGGCAATATAGGTGCTCAATGAATATTTATCGCCTGAAGTCATCCACTTTTCTAAGTAGTTTCTATTGGTGCTTAGAGACTCTGTTAAAAATGAAAATACTTTTTTTCATGTATCTATTTTTTTTTAATTTATCTGATAGAGCTACAGCTGATTTACAATGTTGTCTTAATTCCTGCTGTACAACAAAGTGATTCAGTTGTACCTATCTAGATATTCTTTTTCAGATTCTTTTCCACGATGGTTTATCACAGGAGAGTGAATTAACATGAATGTAGAGCACAGTGAATTCCCTGTGCTCTACAGTAGGACCTTGTTGTTTATCCATCCTGTATATAATGGTTTGCCTCTGCTAACCCCAAACTCCAAATCCATCCCTCTCCCCCCTTCCCGCGTGGCAACCACCAAGTCTGTTCTCTATGTCTGTGAGTCTGTTTCTGTTTCATAGATATGTTCATTTGTCTTGTATTTTAGATTCCACATGTAAGTGATATCATGTGGTATTTGTCTTTCTCTGTCTGACTTACATCACTTAGTATGATCATCTCTAGGTCCATCCATGTTGCTCCAAATGGAATTTCATTCTTTTTCATGGCTGAATAGTATTCCATTGTATACATGTACCATGTATCTTCTTTATCCATTCATCTGTTGATGACACTTAGGTTGCTTCCATGACTTGGCTATTGTAAATAGGGCTGCTGTGGGCATTGGGGTGCGTGTATCTTTTCGAATTACAGTTTTTTCCAGATATATGCCCAGAAGTGGGATTGCCGGATCATATGGCAACTCTATTTTTAGTTTTTTAAGGACCCTCCACACCGTTTTCCACAGTGGCTGCACCAATTTACGTTCCCACTAACAGTGTAGGAGGGTTCCCTTTTCTCCACACCCTCTCCAGGGTTCATTATTTGTAGACTTTTTAATTATGGCCATTCTGACTGGTGTGAGGTGGTACCTCGTTGTAGTTTTGATTTGCATTTCTCTAATAATTAGTGATGATGAGCATCTTTAAGATGGAAATACTTTTAATTCCCCAGTCTGGCAATGGTGGGGGTGAGCCTTCTCAGGTGGTATAAGATGTCAGAGCACGTGTTCTAGTTGAGCAGAAGCTTTTTAGATCCCAGTTAAAGGACTTTAAGGTGGCTTACCAAGATCTTTAAAATTCCTGAAGAAATAAAATAATTTGGAAGTTTGCAAGGAAAATGAGGCACAGGGAGAATAAGGTTCTGGAAAGGAGATGATTAAAAACAATATTCAACACTTACTGAATGGCGGCTGTGAACAAGATATGGGGTGTTTTCCCGGCTCTGGCTCACTTGTTCTCCATAACGAGGCTGGGGGCAGCCACTGTGATGGATCCCATTTCACAGATAAGGAAACTGAGGCCCAGAAGGAAGAAGGTCCTTGCCCAAGATCACCAAGCTGGCAAAAGGCAGGTGGGTGTGAGTCAGCAGTCTCTTAGCAAATGGGACCCCCCCCCCCAACCAGTGCTATTGGCCCTGACACCTGTATCGAGGTATGTGGGACCACCTGCGGGTGGCACAGGGTCCTAAACGCCTGCTCAGGGCACCTCCCCTGAACCTCCCAGCAACCAACCCTAAGAGCGAAACAAGAGCCATTACACAAGTCAGTGTCCACGAAATAAGACCAGTTGCTCAGAAGGAAGATGCCCAAGACCAGCTGCTTCTGGGCATGAGTGCAAGTTTCACTTTCCGTGGGCCAGGATTCCCGGCTGCAAGCAACAGAAGCTGAGTCTGGTTCTCCATCTGGAAAAGAACATGATGGAAGGCCCTGTAAGAGGCAAGAGTAAAGAGCCTGGGAGGCCACAAGTGGGCTGGGCAAGTGTCCTGCCCCCAACGCTGCCGCAGGACACCCTGCCACTGCACATGGCTGCCATAGCAATGGGACAGTGCCACACTATTCCAGGAGAATCCTAACCCTGCCCTTTCTGGCCCAGAAGCCGAGCCTCTCATGGCCACATCTGATCAGCCAAGCCTGGGTGACATGTCCATGGCCCAGTTGCTAAGGCGACAGACCTGGAGGACTTCCCACCCTCTTCCACAGGAGTGGGCTCTTATCCATCCATATCACACACAGAAGATCTCCCAATAGGAAGGGAGGTTAGGTGCTGGGCAGCCCCCTCCCCCAAATGACCAAAACCCACCACATCTTCTCTGAGGAGTTCCCCCAGGACAGCCTCTCATGGGGTCCACTGAGAACCACAAGCTCTAACTGCCTGAAAAGCAGGGAGTGAGGGGCTGGTGCCTGTCTGGGTAAGTGAAGCCCCTGAGTGAAGCGGGGGGGTGTGGGGAGCTGAGCAGACCCCAAGGGTAGGCCCATGATCCCCCTTCAGGGGCCATTTGGGCCCCTTTGACACAGAGATTCACGGGTGCTTGGGGATCCTTTGGTCCTCGGCAACTTGCAAAAGCATCCTTATCATGAACATGGCAGCTCTGGGCACCCCTGCTCTTCAGGACCAGCTGCCCCAAACAGCCTCTCTGGTCCCAGAACCAATGTCATCCCCATAAGCCAGTGAGGAGCTGGGGTCGTCTACCAGGTGGGATGACTTGCATTTTAGACAGTGTGTTCCAAACTTACTGGCTGGCGGGGACAGAGCAGCTGACCGGTTTGTTTGTTTTCGTTTGTTCTGCTTTGTTTGGTTTATTAAGCTGTCCACGTGGTTGGGGTCAAAGCATTCACGCGCTGTGCTTTGTGGAGCCTCTGTGTGCCCCACCCCCTCGCGTCCCTGCTCTGCTCTGTGCCCAGAGGAGAGGACAGGGGCCAGCCATTATGGTCTGTGTCCATTTGTCCCTGCCACCCTCTGGATTCTGGACACAGTTGGCCATCAGGACCAGAGGACAGGAGAGAGACACTGGACATCTATTCTTCTGGCCACTCCTGCCAGGCTGGGCCCCTCTGCTGAAGGGGCTGCCACACCTGCACCAGGCAGCCCTTTCCTCCAGCCCAGCCCCCTCCCTTGTCTCTGGATATCAACTTCCCACTGTTGCCAGCATCTGGGTGCCTCTTCACCCCTTACTGATTTCCTCTCACCTGACCACGCCTCTGTAAACTATTCTTTCATTAAACTTGTCATGGGCTGAATTATGTCCCCCCAGCAAATTCATATACCGATGCCCTAACCCCCGGCACCTCAGAATGTG
>RJWK010005092.1:0-56878 GCA_004363435.1 Platanista minor
AAAAAAAAAAAAAAAAAAAAAAAGGTCGCTATATACCTTGACATGTAAAGACCTCCAATAAGTATTTGATAAGAGAAGAAAGTGAGTCACAAACCAACATGTATGATGTGACCCCATTTAGGAAAAGAAACAAATAGTATATTCCACCATCCCTCTAGCACTCTTGTTCCTTTGTTCACCTAAGGTTACTTAAGGTGAGGGGAGTGGGACTGGGAAAGCTGAGGGGGATCCATGTTAAGGAGGACTGTTTATTGCATGGATTTCTTGAAAGATTGCATTTTAACTCAACATCTATTCATTTAATATTTTATCAGTATGAAAATTAATTTAAAATGGTTTTAAAAAGTCACATACTACTTTTTCTCTGACATGATAAGGCGCAATATTTAAAACTTACGGACTGTACTTTGAAATTATAGAAGAGGAAACAAAATGAATACCTCTTTAAAAGCAGCCATTTGCTTCTGGATTCGGTTTACAAATCGCCATTGTATTACAAGGCTAAAAGAAACAAAACATTTCATCTTTTTCACAGGAAACAAGAAAAACTGTTAAGGTACATGCATTCTGGTTAGAAACAAAAAATAAAGACTAGCTAAGCCCAAGGCAAAAACTGAACATGAGTGAGTAATATGACATGGTTACAGAAAGAAAAAAAGAACATTGAGGCTCTGACTCTAGGGTAAGAGAAAGAAGGTACAAAGAGTCTTCCCAGAAGGAAGTATAAAATTATTTCCAATAAAGAATTTACTAAATAGAGTAAAATACTTACAACAAAATACTTACTAAATATATTCCTTTTTGTTCTTATTGGTGACGACTATTTCTGATCCACCGTTTTTCAACTCATGTTGATGGGTCTAAAATTAAGCATGATACCTTGATATGTTATTTTAGTGAAAAAAATTAAATAGACATATCATAGTTATACCAGAAACCTGGTGTTTTAAATTAAATCCATTCAAAAGCTAAGAAAACTTGAAATATTAGTTTTAGTAAAATAAATATGGAATGAGTCAAATGTTAAAGAAGCAGTAATTCTTTCTGAGAGACAGCTTTCATTACTAGAAAATAAATTAAAAAATAGAGTGCAGAAATATGTTGAGTATATGCATTATTTAACATCTAAACTTAAGCTATAACATTTCACTTGTTATTAAACTTAAGTTCTAAAGTTCCACAATTTATGTACCATTTTAATTAATCAAAATTTACAAACCTGTCCAAAAAGTTCTTCATCTATGACAAACCTGAGGTCCAGTTCTGTTGGATCATTTTCAAGAATCCATCTTAGTGAATTGTAATACTCACTATCCTAAGTGGGAAAGATTGCAATATTTAAAATTTGTATATAGAAAGAAGATACCTGAATCTGCACAGAAAGTATACTGAGGGTCTGAATAATTGGACAAAATATGAAAAGGTCAGCTGGACATCTTTTACAGACACATAAAAGTATTACAAAGAGATGAATGACCAGTAAGTATAAGTGCATACATCAATAGCGTGGTGCCGGCTTAAAAGTTTCGAAGTCTATCTCTGTTAGGAAGTAGTGGAGGTACAGATTTCATTTTCCAGTTAAAGGGTCAGTTTTGACGTGAATCCTAACTGCCATGGATACTCAGGAGCGCTCAGCACCTGTTTCACATGGCCTGTGAGACTGTGTTTGAAGTGTTTAAGCAGCTCTGAGGAGGCTGTTATTTATACCTGGCCCAAGTTGAAGAAAAATCTCAAATTAAATACAAAACTTCAGTTAACCAATGCCAAGAGCTGTGCAATTTTATGATTTATGAAGAATTATACTGTTCACACAAATAATGTGTCACAAAAATGGGACTTGGTAACACAGATGAGGTCTTGGAATCCATGTGTTCACACACTGTGTGATGCTATTCAGTGTAGGTTACAAAGTTATAGTCAAGGATTTAATCCTTGGGTTTCTGTTTCTTTTTTTAATTTTTAAATTTTATTTATTTTTTTATACAGCAGGTTCTTATTAGTTATCCATTTAATACATATTAGTGTATATATGTCAATCCCAATCTCCCAATTCATCACACCACCACCCAACCCCCACTTTCCCCCGCTTGGTGTCCAAACGTTTGTTCTCTACACCTGTGTCTCAATTTCTGCCCTGCAAAAAATGGTTCATCTGTACCATTTTTTCTAGGTTCCACATATATGCGTTAATATATGATACTTGTTTTTCTTTTTCCGCCTTACTTCACTCTGTATGACAGTCTCTGGATTCATCCACGTCTCTACAAATGACCCAGTTTCATTCCTTTTTATGGCTGAGTAATATTCCATTGTATATATGTACCACATCTTCTTTATCCATTCGTCTGTCGATGGGCATTTAGGTTGCTTCCATGTCCTGGCTATTGTAAATAGTGCTGCAATGAACATTGGGGTGCATGTGTCTTTTTGAATTATGGTTTTCTTAGGGTATATGCCCAGTAATGGGATTGCTGGGTGATTTGGTAATTCTATTTTTAGTTTTTTAAGGAACCTCCATACTGTTCTCCCTAGTGGCTGTATCAATTTACATTACCACCAACACTGCATGAGGGTTCCCTTTTCCCCACACCCTCTCCAGCATTTGTTGTTTGTAAATTTTCTGATTTTGCCCATTCTAACTGGTGTGAGGTGATACCTCATTGTAGTTTTGATTTGCATTTCTCTAATAATTAGAGATGTTGAGCAGCTTTTCATGTGCTTCTTGGCCATCTGTATGTCTTCTTTGGAGAAATGTCTGTTTAGGTCTTCTGTCCATTTTTGACTAGATTGCTTGTTTTTTTAATATTGAGCTGCATGAGCTGTTTATATATTTTGGAGATTAATCCTTTGTCTGTTGATTCATTTGCAAACATTTTCTCCCATTCTGAGGGTTGTCTTATCGTCTTGTTTGTAGTTTCCTTTGCTTTGCAAAAGCTTTTAAGTTTCATTAGGTCCCATTTGTTTATTTTTGTTTTTATTTCCATTACTCTAGGAGGCGGATCAAAAAGGATCTTGCTGTGATTTATGTCAAAGAGCGTTCTTCCTATGTTTTCCTCTAAGAGTTTAATAGTGTCCAGTCTTACATTTAGGTCTCAAATCCATTTTGAGTTTATTTTTGTGTATGGTGTTAGGGAGTGTTCTAATTTCATTCTTTTACATGTAGCTGTCCAGTTTTCCCAGCATCACTTATTGAAGAGACTGTCTTTTCTCCATTGTATATCTTTTCCTCCTTTGTCATAGATTAGTTGACCATAGGTGCTTGGGTTTATCTCTGGGCTTTCTATCCTGTTCCATTGATCTATATTTCTGTTTTTGTGCCAGAGTAACATATTGTCTTGATTACTGTAGCTTTGTAGTATAAGTCCAGGAGTCTGATTCCTCCAGCTCTGTTTTTTTCCCTCAAGACTGCTTTGGCTATTTGGGGTCTTTTGTGTCTCCATACAAATTTTAAGATTTTTTGTTCTAGTTCTGTAAAAAATGCCACTGGTAATTTGATAGGGATTGCATTGAATCGATTGCTTTGGGTAGTATAGTCATTTTCACAATATTAATTCTTCAATCCAAAAACATGGTATATCTCTCCATCTGTTTGTATCATCTTTAATTTCTTTCAACAGTGTCTTATAGTTTTCTGCATACAGGTCTTTTGTCTCCCTAGGTACGTTTATTCCTAGGTATTTTATTCTTTTTGTTGCAGTGGTAAATGGGAGTGTTTCCTTAATTTCTCTTTTGGATTTTTCATCATTAGTATATAGGAATGCAAGAGATTTCTGTGCATTAATCTTGTATCTTGCAATTTTACCAAATTCATTGATTAGCTCTAGTAGTTTTCTGGTGGCATCTTTAGGATTCCCTATGTATAGTATCCTGTCATCTGCAAACAGTTACAGTTTCACTTCTTCTTTTCCAATTTGTATGCCTTTTATTTCTTATTCTCCTCTGATTGCTGTGGCTAGGACTTCCAAAACTATGTTGAATAATAGTGGCAAGAGTGGACATCCTTGTCTTGTTTCTGATCTTAGAGGAAATGCTTTCAGTTTTTCACCATTGAGAATGATGTTTGCTGTAGGTTTGTCATATATGGCCTTTCTTATGTTGAGGTAGGTTCCCTCTATGCCCACTTTCTGGAGAGTTTTTATCATAAATTGGTGTTGAATTTTGTCAAAAGCTTTTTCTGCATCTATTGAGATGATCATATGGTTTTTATCCTTCAATTTGTTAATACGGTGTATCACATTGATTGATTTTCATATATTGAAGAATCCTTGCATCCCTGCGATAAATCCCACTTGATCATGGTGTATGATCCTTGTAATGTGTTGTTGGATTCTGTTTGCTAGTATTTTGTTGAGGATTTTTGTATCTATATTCATCAGTGATACTGGTCTGTAATTTTCTTTTTTTGAGTATCTTTGTCTGGTTTTGGTATCAGGGTGATGGTGGCCTCATAGAATGGGTTTGGGAGTGTTCCTTCCTCTGAAATTTTTTGGAAGAGTTTGAGAAGAATGGGTGTTAGCTCTTCTCTAAATGTTTGATAGAATTCACCTGTGAAGCCGTCAGGGCCTGAACTTCTTTTGTTGGAAGATTTTAAATCACAGTTTCAATTTTATTACTTGTGATTGGTCTGTTCATATTTTCTGTTTCTTCCTGGTTCAGTCTTGGAAGGTTATACCTTTCTAAGAATTTGTCCATTTCTTCCAGGTTGTCCATTTTATTGGCACAGAGTTGCCTGTAGTAGTCTCTTAGGATGCTTTGTATTTCTGCAGTGTCTGTTGTAACTTCTCCTTTTTCATTTCTAATTTTATTGGTTTGGGTCCTCTCCCTCTTTTTCTTGATGAGTCTGGGTAATGGTATTTTGCTTATCTTCTTAAAGATCCAGCTTTTCGTTTTATTGATCTTTGCTGTTGTTTTCTTTGTTTCTATTTCGTTTATTTCTGCTCTGCTCTTTATGATTTGTTTCCTTCTGCAAATTTTGGGTTTTGTTTGTTCTTCTTTCTCTAGTTCCTTTAGTTGTAAGGTTAGATTGTTTATTTGAGATTTTTCTTGTTTCTTGAGTTCGGCTTGTATAGCTATAAACTTCCCTTTTAGAAATGCTTTTGCTGCATCCCATAGGTTTTGGATCGTCGTGTTTTCATTGTCATTTGTTTCTAGGTATTTTTTGATCTCCTCTTTGATTTCTTCAGTGATCTCTTGGTTATTTAGTAACGTATTGTTTTGCCCTCTATGTGTTTGTGTTTTTTACATTTTTTTCCCCTGAAATTGATTTGTAACCTGATAGCGTTGTGGTTAGAAAAGATGCTTGATATGATTTCAATTTTCTTGAATTTACTGAGGCTTGATTTGTGATCCAGGGTGTGATCTATCCTGGAGAATGTTCCATGCAGTTGAGAAGAAAGTGTAATCTGCTGTTTTTGGATGGAATGTCCTATAAATATCAATGAAATCTATCTGGTCTATTGTGTCATTTAAAGCTTGTGTTTCCTTATTCATTTTCTGTTTGGATGATCTGTCCATTGGTGTAAGTGAGGTGTTACAGTCCCCCACTATTATTGTGTTACTGTCGATTTCCTCTTTTATAGCTGTTAGCACTTGCCTTATGTATTGAGGTGCTTCTGTGTTGGGTGCATATATATTTATAATTGTTATATCTTCTTCTTGGATTGATCCCTTGATCATTATGTCATGTCCTTCCTTGTCTCTTGTAACATTCTTTGTTTTAAAGTCTATTTTATCTGATATGAGTGTTGCTACTCCAGCTTTCTTTTGATTTCCATT
This sequence comes from Platanista minor, assembly GCA_004363435.1. NCBI lineage: Eukaryota > Metazoa > Chordata > Mammalia > Artiodactyla > Platanistidae > Platanista > Platanista minor. The sequence goes on from RJWK010005092.1 coordinate 5,776, forward strand.
TGTATGCAATATCTTTTTCCATCCCCTCACTTTCAGTCTGAATGTGTCCCTACGTCTGAAGTGGGTCTCTTGTAGACAGCATATATATGGGTCTTGTTTTTGTATCCAATCAGTGAGCCTGTGTCTTCTGGCTGGAGCATTTAATCCATTCACGTTTAAGGTAGTTATCGATATGTATGTTCCTGTTACCATTTTATTTATTGTTATGGTTTGTTTTTGTAGGTCCTTTTTTGTCTTGTGTTTCCCACTTAGAGAAGTTCCTTTAGCATTTGTTGTAGAGCTGGTTTGGTGATGATGAATTCTCTTAGCTTTTGCTTGTCTGTAAAGCTTTTGATTTCTCCGTCGAATCTGACTGAGATCCTTGCTGGGTAGAGTAATCTTGGTTGTAGGTTCTTTCCTTTCATCACTTTAAGTGTATCATGCCACTCCCTTCTGGCTTGTAGCGTTTCTGCTGAGAAATCAGCTGTTAACCTTATGGGAGTTCCCTCGTATGTTATTTATTATTTTTCCCTTGTTGCTTTCAATAGTTTCTCTGTGTCTTTAATTTTTGCCAATTTGATTACTATGTGTCTCAGCGTGTTTCTCCTGCCTGGGACTCTCTGTGCTTCCTGGACTTGGGTGGCTATTTCCTTTCCCATGTTAGGGAAGTTTTCAACTATCATCTCTTCAAATATTTTCTCAGGTCCTTTCTCTCCCTCTTCTCCTTCTGGGACCCCTATAATGAGAATGTTTTTGCGTTTAATGTTGTCCCAGAGGTCTCTTAGGCTGTCTTCATTGCTTTTCATTCTTTTTTCTTTATTCTGTTCTGCAGCAGTGAATTCCATCATTCTGTCTTCCAAGTCACTTATCCGTTCTTCTCCCTCAGTTATTGTGCTATTGATTCCTTCTAGTGTATGCTTCATTTCAGTTATTGTATTGTTCATCTCTGTTTTGTTTGTTCTTTAATTTTTCTAGGTGTTTGTTAAACATTTCTTGCATTTTCTCGTTCTTTGCCTCCATTCTTTTCCCGTGGTCCTGGATCATCTTCACTATCATTATTCTGAATTCTTTTTCTGGAATGTTTCCTATCTCCACTTCATTTAGTCATTTATCTGGGGTTTTATCTTGTTCCTCTATTTGGTACATAGCCCTCTGCCTTTTCATGTTGTCTGTCTTTCTGTGAATGTAGTTTTTGTTCCATAGGCTACAGGATTGTAGTTTTTCTTGCTTCTGCTGTCTGCCCTCTGGTGGATGAAGCTATCTAAGAGGCTTGTGCAAGTTTCCTGATGGGAGGGACTAGTGGTGGGAAGAGCTCAGTAGAACTTTAATCAGCTTGTCTGCTGATGGGTGGGGCTGGGTTTCCTCCCTATTTGTTGTTTGGCCTGAGGCAACCCAGCACTGGAGCCTACCGGGCTCTTTGGTGGGGCTAATGGTGGACTCTGGGAGGGCTCACGCCAAGGAGTACTTCCCAGAACTTCTGCTGCCACTGTCCTTGTCCTCACAGTGAGACACAGCCACCCCCCACCTCTGCAGGAGACCCTCCAACCCTAGCAGGTAGGTCTGGTTCAGTCTCCTATGGGGTCACTGCTCCTTCCCCTGGGTCCTGATGTGCACACTACTTTGTGTGTGCCCTCCAGGAGTGGAGTCTCTGTTTACCCCAGTCCTGTCAAAGTCCTGCAGTCAAATCCCACTAGCCTTCAAAGTCTGATTCTCTAGGAATTCCTCCTCCTGTTGCCAGACCCCCAGGTTGGGAAGCCTGACGTGGGGCTCAGAACCTTCACTCCAGTGGGTGGACTTTTGTGGTATAAGTGTTCTCCAGTTTGTGAGTCACCCACCCAGCAGTTATGGGATTTGATTTTATTGTGGTTGCACCCCTCCAACCGTCTCATTGTGGCTTCTCCTTTGTCTTTGGATGTGGAGTATCTGTTTTGGTGAGCTCCAGTGTCTTCCTGTCGATGACTGTTCAGTAGTTAGTTGTGATTCTGGTGCTCTCCTGCAAGCCAATCTTTTTATCGGGTTTCTGTTTCTTTGTAGTAGCCTAATCTCTAGGCCTTGCTTTTGGACTGCCATTTTGAAAACATATGCCATTCATCACAAATAATCACAATTCAAATACTGATGCAAGAGATGCATAAAATTGATGTATACCATGTTGAAGTATTTAGGGAGACGTTTACTGATGTATGCAACTTTCTTTGAAATGCATCAAGAAAACAAGATGGATTGACAGATGGGGGTGTGGACAAGTGAGTATAGATAAAAAGCCAATTGTGGAATCTGGGTGGCGGATACACACATAGCCATTGTAAAATACTTTCAATTTCATTATATGTTAGAAAATTTTCATAATAAAATGTTGGGGAAAATGTTCATTTGTACTTTAGAACATCTATTGATTTTTTTCATTATTAAAGGGTAAGCCTGTAAAATATTCAGTGGCCTGTTATATCATACTTTATATTATAAGTGAAAAAGACATACCACTGATTCCATATCATGAAGTGTTATTGGCTTGTGCAGCATCATCTTGTAAAATGGGCGAATGAAAAAGCCTTGTAAAAAATCAAATATATTCAAAATGATTACCAAGTGAAATAAATCAGATAATTACATTAAAAAAAAGTTTTATGCTTAATACTAACCATCCAACAGTTTGCCATGATAAACTGCCATCCCAGCTACCCGGCCAATAAACTTGAAGTAAGAGAGGTGATCTTCATTACACAATCCAGAGTTGGGATTTATCTGTAGGGTATAATTATCCCTGTAAAGATAACCACATTTAAATGTTCCTTTCTATATTTCATACAAAAATTTTAATACGACAAATAACTGTAAATCATCTTCCTCTTTTCAGAGTTGTTTACCTCTGTTAGAACCATATTACACCATTGGATTTAATGGTTTTAAAAATAGTCATTTTGATCAAAAGGTGGAAACAATCCAAAATGTTATTGAAAGATAAATGGATAAACAAAATGTGGTATATACACATAACGGGGTATTATATAGCCTTCAAAAAGAAGGACATTCTACCACATGTTGCTACATGGATAAAACCTTGAAGACATTATGCTAATGAAGTCAGTTACAAAAAGACGAATACTGTATGATTCTACTTATATGAGGTACTGAGAATAGTCAAATTCATAGAGACAGAAAGTAGAATGGTTAATGCCAGGGAATGGGGGAGATAGTGTTTAAAGGGTACAGAGCTTTAGTTTGGGATAATGAAAAAGTTCTTCAGATGGATGGTGGTGATGGTTACACAACAATGAATGTATTGTACTTAATGCCACTGAACTATACTTAAAATGATAAAAATGGTAAATTTTATGTTATGTATATTTCACCACAATTTAAAAAAGTTATTTCTGAAACAACATTAGTTACAGTCTCCCTTTTCTGACACATTGTGATGTATATTTTCCTTGCATCATATCACTATGTTACTTTCAAAACAGTGATTTTCTTTCTGTATACAGTCATTGTAAAGGTACTTACGTAGCAGAATATTCAAACAACCCATAATAAGGGTTAAACATTTCCTTCGAAATCAGAAAGAACCATTCTCTGGCGACTCCTCCATAATCTAGTCCCTTTTCACCATCAAACTCAATCCACAGTCTAGCCTTGAGGAAGTCTGCTCTCTTGACCCCCATAATTCTCCTGTAAGAGTCCTCAAGGACAGTTGCACGGCGAAGTTTCATTTCAAATTTGTTTGGAATGTCATTCTGAAAACCCAGAGAAGAGAGACTAATGGTTTAAATCAATTCAAGAAGATGACACATTTCTCTCATGAACGTTATAAAATTCATTGTATTCTACCCTGTGCCCAAGATCCTTTTTCAGGGAAAACAGGACTAGGTATATTGTCTGTGTTTCCTCCACAGTATGAAAGAACTCATCCATTTTCTCTAGTCTCTTAATTACATAGACTTCTGATTTTCACATCTGAAGAAGCAGCTACTGATGGTGGTAATAAGGCTCACATGAAGGCACTTCATGAACAGTCCTTTCCATCTTAAGATCCAATGAAGAAGACCATTCTGTGACCTGCAATCAGTCTAGCCACTGCCTGCTACTTGTCTGCCTGTTGGCTCAGGGTTCTTCCCTGCCCTCCACTTTTCCTCCTTGGAGCCTGCCGCTTCACTCATTGACAGGTGCTAACATTTACAGACTGTGCAGTACTGTTCCCAGCATTTTAATGTGTTAACTCATTTACTCCTCATAATAACACTATGAAGAAGCTACTATTATTGTCTTCATTTTATGGGTGAAGAAACTAAAGATACAAGTTAAGAAAGTCTTAGCTCCTGAGTCTCTGTTCTTAGTGAATGAGCTCTGTTGCCTCACTCATCTTTTGTACATACTTTGCATATATGACAAATGTAGGTAACTATGCTTTTAGGCAGACCTTGTTGTAAATTACATAGAAGTATATCTGAATATTTTATTCTTGAGTGCTTTGTGTGCAACGTTCAAGTAGAAACCATGAAAAGAAAACATACTATAAGTATTCTGTCACTTCAAAAAGAGGGTTAGCTCTAAGGGAAAAAAAAAATCAATTTCACCATCAATATATTTAAGAAAAGTGGAAAGCCCTATAGAAACATAATAATACAAGCAGTATATATAAGCGATATAAGATAACATAATCAGTTTCCTCTGCTGCTTATGCAATTTAAAAAAGTGGTAAGATTGGAGAAAAGGAATTTTAGAATTTTAGGCACTAGGCAAACAGTGCAGGTGACTCAGCAAGCATTTACCAAAGGCCCGCTCTGGGTTAGGCCCATGCTAGGTAGGTATCACAGTGGGGCCAGAGATGGGAGGAAAAGGGAATAAAAACATGGCAAAAGATGTGGTCACTTTCTCAAGGAGTTTATAATTTGGTGTGTGTGTGCGAAACAAATGTAAATGTTACTAATTCTGAGATTTAAAAGAGTAGGAAAGTTGCTAAAAATAGAAATAGAAGGAAAGTTCTGCGGGCAAAAAAGACTGAGCTATTAACTGCAAGTGAGACAAGGAGGCTTCAAGAGGGGAAGGGAGAGAGGGACTGAGGAACAGCATGCAGGAAGGGTCTAAGCCATCTGACAGCTGGACGGTATAGAAGGAGGAGGGGAGGGGGAGGAGGGATTAGAGTGCAAGAAGGTACAGAAGAGTCTGAGGCCACAGTGTAGACAGCCTGAGGGCTGACCAGGAAGAGCTGCTGAGCAGGAGCCACAGGACCGGACTGGTGGGTTCTCAGAGGCCGATGGCGTCGAGTGTAAAGGGTGTTTTTAAGGAGAGACAAGAGGCATGCTGGTCAGTGAAAGACCCCTGAAACAGACGGTGTGAGAGAAGACGAATGGACCATGTGAGTGAGCAGTGGCAACGAAGAGAGGGCTGAAGGAGAAATTTCCACATCTGAGCTGAGTGGTGGACCATGCATGGGTTCTAGAGTCAGGGGACACTGTGATCAAGTCCCGGCTTCACCTCACACATCTTTTCGAAGGCTTAATTTCCTCACCTATAAAATAGGGACAATAACAATATTGACCCTCAGGGAGCTGTTTCAGGACTTACTAAGATAACGCATTTCTTGCGCTGACACGATACTAGGCATGCAGTGACCTCAGTGATGATCAGCCACCCTTATTCCTAACTAATGAGATGTTAAGGATGAGGCAGAAGAAAAGGTTAAAGACAGCTCAAAGCTTTGGAGCACTGATTTAGATATTTTCATCTCCATCTTGCTCTTTTGCTGTGATGTGTCCAGATAGGGATTTTATTTTTTAAATCCTGCTTGGGAAATTTTGTTAAACTGAGGATTCAGATTCTCAGCCTCTTTCTCAGGCTCTCCAGTCTCTCTTTCTGGAAAAGCTTCATGCTTCTTAAGCTTTCTTTCATAATTTTAATCTTTTTATATATCTTTGTTGCATTCTGGGTAATTTCTTCTCTTAATCACCAATCTGATATGTCAGGTGGCTTAAGAGCATGGACTCTGGCGCTAGACCACTTGGTTTGTTTCTGGCTTTGCCACTAATAACCATGGAACTTGATCACATTGCCTAATTTCTCTGAGCCTCAGTTTCCTCAGATCTAAAATGTGATAATAATAGTCCCTTCCTTATAGAGTTATTGTAGAGATTACACGTAGATAATACTTGTAACTTGTTAAGGAAAATGCCTGGTATGTAGTGAAAGCTCAATAAATATTACTCCTTTCATTATGGTTTTTGTGTTCTGTGACCTGTTGCCTCATCAACCATTAGATGCTGTTACATGCTTATAAGTGTTCAGACTGGCAAATGGAGAAGCTAGTGCTTCTATTCCACCAGTACATTGTCATTAAGAATGAAAGTATTTACCAGAGAAGTAACTCAAAATAGACCTAAAATCCCAAATAATTTTGAGAAGTAGAAAACAAATTTCCAGAGTGATTTTAACATAAAATTATTATTGAAAATGAGTTTAAAACACTGATGACATTTTAGGGATTTATTCAGGCATAAAATATTTGCACTAAAAAACTATCATATTTCATTTTTTTGTTAAATTTAGGATGAGAAAATCTGTGGAAGCAGACCCACCATCTTGAATCTGGAAAAGCAGGCTTCAGGCTTGGAAGGCAAGTAAGTGTAACCCAATATAGCCACCTAGTGGCAGTACTCCTAAACTGCAGGGCAAATTAGAAAGGCATTAAAAAATGGTCATCACCTTCACAGATATAGAGAACAAATTAGTGGCTACCTTGGGGAGAGGGAAGGGGGGAGGGGCAATACAGAGTTGGGGGGAAGGGTTATTATGGAGTTACATGAAATCGTGTGTGTGAAACCTTTGAAAACTAAAGCACTGTGGAATTTAAAGAATCTTTCAATCAGTTTTAAAAAATTACTAAAAAAAAATAGTCATCACCAACAGAAACGAAATAGATGGGCAGATGAGTTTAGTTCCAAACATAATGAATTTGTGGTGATGGAAAAGAGAGTAGTGAACATTTCTGATAAGCAGAAGGAGACAAACAATAAGAGGACTGCTCCAACCACAGCTGTACTGTCAAATTATGCAGAGATATATTATATTTGAAGCTGAAAATAACGAATGACTAACACTGGAAAACAACAGTCAAAGCAGAAAAGGAATCCAGAGAGTCCTCCTACACAATTAAGTCCAGGCCTGGGGATAATCTCCTGAGCTACACTTGCTTAGTTTCTACGAAACCCAAACCCCACAAACCCACGAGGAAACCAGGTTAGAGCTCTTTAAAATCACACTTCTAATACTATTTTTCTATATTACAAGGTATGTTGAAAAATAAAGACATAAAATAATTGTGGTCTCTAATCATATATTACAGGTACTCAAAAAATACACATCCCTTCCCTAAAAGAAACTATTCAAAGTTGTTAATATATAGAATAAATTCTGTTACTTTTTAAAATGCACTTCCCATGCTTTCAGTCTATATGACAATCATTCCTGAGAACTCGTTATAAGTATCACTAACCTGCTTCTTCAACTTTCTTCGGAAGAACTCATACTTTCTTTTGTAATCCCTGGAGTAGGGCACTGCCTTGAGTTGAAAATTTTGGAAAAATAAAGAAGGTTTAAGTTGTTTCATTCTGGAACAATTTTAAAAACTCCCCTCTGGGTATTTGCTGAACATAAGTTAAAGGCATTAAAAGAGAATACTTGAAAAGAAAAGTTTAATTCAAAGAAAAACCATATATACAATCAAAAAATTTTAATTTCTCTGTTTAAGATAAAATTTTATTCAGCAACTCCTATGGCTGTAATTTTCATCATGCAATACTCTTGAAATGCAACAGGCCAGAAACAGGAAATGTCTTCCAAGTAGAGAAATATTAGAAATGAAAATTTCCATTTCTAAAGAGACTTTCAAAGTGATATCTTTTTTTGTGTGTGTGGTACGCGGGCCTCTCACTGTCGTGGCCTCTCCCTTGGCGGAGCACAGGCTCCGGACGCGCAGGCTCAGCAGCCATGGCTCACGGGCCCAGCCGCTCCGCGACATGTGGGATCTTCCCGGACCGGGGCACGAACCCATGTACCCTGCATCGGCAGGCGGACTCTCAACCACTGCGCCACCAGGGAAGCCCTCAAAGTGATTTCTTCATTAAAGGAACAATTTGAAAAATAAACTTTTGCTTGAACTCTGAGGAGTTGCCTTTTTTATCCATTACTTTAAAAGACTAAACATGGAGTCAGAAGAGTAATCTACAAGAACTGTATCTTCAATTTTACTTATTTTTGTGAATTAGGAAACAGTTAAAATCTGAAAAACTAAAGTTGGAAAAAGAAGCTATATAAAAGAGTAAAATGATTTTCCTATCGTTAATCTGACTCAAGAGTAAACATCATACATGGTAATAATTGTACTTAAATGTGAGTACGTCTTATATAACAGTATTTACAACGATTTCAACCAAAAAGTTCAAGTCATGACCCTGAGTTGATAGGGTGCTCTCTGCTTCCTCACCAGATAACACTCTTGGCTCCTTTGATCTGCTGAGGTTTGCCAGCCTTCTTCTTCAGACAAGTACCAGCCTGAGCACGGCAGCCCACTGCCTTAGTATTTGACTATCTGGCTCACTGGTCTCAAAAGGCTGCCGCGCAGAGTAAGGATAATGACTTTATATGCTCTTTTCAAATAACTGAGACCTGATGTATGGGCGGTGGGGAGAGGGGAGATCTGCAAATGTGCTTTCCTCTCAACACCTTTAGTGCTATGTCTTTGATCAAACACCCTTGAAGAGACAGGTAAGGGGACAACCCCATCAGAGGATCCTGATACAAAGAGACTTACTGGTCCAGTTATTGCTACATTCTGCAACCGAGGATCTTCCCATTGTGTTCTTTTGATATCTGAAGAAAGAGAGAAAAAAAGATTTTCTCCATCCTCACGCACAAAATTCGATACTGCAAAAGATAATGTAATGAAAATAATCATATTGCACATACTGTGGTTTATGTAGAAGATTCTTCCATCGGTGTGAGTTCTTTCTTCCCATCCTGGCTATAATGAAGAATATATCTCAATTATGTTAGGAAACGGTTTTCGATGTATGGGCAGAGAAATAGATTTGGTTATATGGTTGATTTAATTTGCATATTCCATTCTTAGTAGAAGACATCAACACTTCAACAATAATATTAATTATAGTTGTTAAAGAACTACTGTATTCCAAAATACAAATGTTTGAGATAGCCAAGTTAGATGGGTAGCAGTTCTAGAAACTTACAGGTAAAGGGCCCAGGTCATTGGAGGAATCAAGTGATGTCTTTCCTCTCACATGAGCTGGAATTTTCAGTCTTGGATCTTCCTTTTTTGGTAGAGTAAATAAAGAAAACAATACACACACACAAACTTTAAAATCATGAAAGTCAATCTGTTACTATGTTTTCTAATATCAATGGATATCACTTTTATTTCTTTTGCTTACTCTATGAAATAATAGGTTCTCATCTAAAATCTGTCACTCACAGCCTACAATATTCAGTTCTCAGATCTCAGAGGAGGATCAGTATTAACTCACTACCTCTTTCACAGAAACCATTCGGAGTATTTTGTCCACTCTTTATGGATTGTGTCACTACTTAAGGCTCTTCTCTAAATAAAAACTGGTGTAAGAGTGGGACATAAAACTGGAGCACATGTTATTTCTGAGGCCCTGAACATGCTTTTAGGCACCTAGCCGCTAAGGTGTTAATTTATTAATATTTTTGAAAGATAGGAAGGTAAGCACAAAAAGGTTATTAAAGGCAATTCAAAATGTTGAAAGAATAAAATTTAATTTATTTGGATTTATTGATGTATATTATAATTTTAATATTATTTTCTTAAATCACTTATTGTATAATTTTAGTTTTATTTAGGTATATTGGTGTTTTAAACAAATTTATTAATCAAAATCTCTTCATCTGCTGCTGATTTTCAGTAATTTTTCAATTAGTGGTGAACCAACTGCTCAACAACTTTAAGCCTTATCTTAAAATAAAAATACCTATTCTACCTAGTCTCATAAGTTTTTTTGGGTACTATGAGATATGGATTCAAAAGTACTTTGGAACTATAAGCCTCATATAAAAGGAAAGGATTATGACTAAATATCTTCCTCAGTATTCATGGCTAGTGAGCTAAAAACTGAAAACATGGTAATTCCCTGGCAGTCCAGTGGTTAGGACTCCACACTTCCACTGCAGGGGGCGTGGGTTCAATCCCTGGTTGGGGAACTAAGATCCCACAAGCTGCACAGTGTGACCAAAAAAACACACACACACAAAGACAAACAAAAAAACCCCAAAACTGCAAACAGGAAGTAAATGTACCTCTATGACAATCCCCCTGAATATTAAAAATAGGCATAAACATATTGAATAGAAATAATCCTATTAAGAATTCAACATATCTCTAAATGAGGACTAGGAACTGTAGGGTATATTAATGTATAATTAAAGATGATCAAAAACTACACATGAGAGACTATTATTGTTGTTATAAATTTAAACTGGAGAGCACTAAAGTTACCCAGGTGGTGGTTTTGGTGTTGTGGTCAATGAAGAAAGGCCTCCCGTTTGGTGCATGCCGGACTTCCCAGCCTTTGGGAAGGAATCCTTGCTCCACTTCAGATGGCTGGGTCACCTGCTGTGCTGCGTCACTCGTGGGGGCCTGTGGGTGAGGGCCTGCAGAAGAACCCTGGCTTGACGGTAGCTGACTGGTCTCCACTGTGGCCTAGCACGTTAATTCAGTCGTGTTGCAGTGTTTATAGAGAACACACAAATAGCTGTGGTTAAAAAGGTAACTTAACCTGCAAATAGCACACACAATTATAAATAGGCCTAAAGATTGGAGGCTCATTTTTCCAATACAGTGTTTTGTAAGAGTTTGTTTTTAAAATAATTTATAATTTCTCAGCTGATTCTTGAGCAGTAAGAATGCTGGTTAACTGTCAGTCTGTTAGCCCTAGTTGCAAGAGAAGCTGCAGTGCCAAGTGGAGAAGGTTGTCTTTGCTCACCCAGAAGACTCATATAGAGTGGGAATTTCCCATACACACAAAGTGGGTTCAAACGCTGGGAAGACAAAATGAATGACAAACATATACTACAGAAATGCATACCTGAAATGTAATATATTCATGTGATGAAATATAAGGCAGTAGTTAAAAGAAATACACTGGGTTTATATATAAAACAACACGATAGGGTTTTAAAACAATGGTGAGCAAAAAAATATTTAGAATTATATAACACATCTTTACAAAACTTGACACATGGGGCTTTCCTGGTGGCGCAGTGGTTGAGAGTCCGCCTGCCAATGCGGGGGACACGGGTTCGTGCCCCGGTCCGGGAAGATCCAACATGCCGCGGAGCGGCTGGGCCCGTGAGCCGTGGCCGCTGAGCCTGTGCATCCGGAGCCTGTGCTCCGCAACGGGAGAGGCCACAGCAGTGAGAGGCCCGCGTAGCGAAAAAAAAAAAAACTTGACACATGGACGTAAATAACATTTTGCATTGTTTAGCTCTCTATTAAGTACATAAAATAGGCAGGAAGAGTCCCCAACAAGCTCATGATGGTAGTTCTCTCTGGGTAGTGGGGTCAAGTGCTTGGCTAAAAGGAATTTAGTTTTATATGTAAGATTTTATTTTAAAAAAGAAAATGTCTAGAAACATATATGGTGATTTGTTAATGGCGGTAAATTCAGGGTGTTAAGAAAATTGGTATTTACTATCTTATTCTCTGTACTTTTCAGTTTAAAAAAATTTCTCAGTAAGAGACATGGTGATAAGACAAAATATTTTCCTAAATGCTTACAAGGAAATATTACAAAAGGCACTCACTGTTGCCAAGGACAAAGTGTCATCATGACAAAGTTCTTTGATAGATACTAATTATCAAGATTATCTTTTAGGAAAATAATGATCTTAACCATTCAAATTACACAATTACCCAGTGGACCAGATCATTTACTTTGTCCTCCTATTCCCAACTGGACTTGTTTTACATAATAACAAGTGGTGATTCATGTATATTAGAGATCTGCTGGAAATGGCAGACAATTAGCACCAATATCAGAAAATAATTAGAAGCATCCAGCATATACTACAAAGTGACATAGTAGCTTCCATAGAAATATGATGGTTCAAATTATGTAAGAAAACACATTAATGGATAGATTGCAGGGTACCTGTACAGTGGGCTTTATCCAGGTAGTAGTTCTGCAATTATGATCCACGTAATATGATCTTCCTCTTTCATCTTGTTTTTCTTCCCAACCTGGTGGTAATCCAGATGAAGCAGGCAAGAGCTAAGTGAAGAATAACAGAAGAATTAAATATTAATAAGAAAGAATCCTTTTTGAAAGGACCACATCCCTTTTTCACTGCTAGCTCTCTTTATTTTTATTTTTTTTAAGATTTGTTTTTTTTTGATGTGGACCATTTTTACAGTCTTTATTGAATTTTTTACAATATTGCTTCTGTTTCATGTTTTGGTATTTTGGCTGTGAGGCATGTGGGATCTTAGCTCCCCGACCAGAGATCGAACTTGCACCCCTTCCATTGGAAGGCGAAGCCTTAACCACTGGACGGCCGGGGAAGTCCCCCTCCTAGCTCTCCTTAAAATGAATCATGTTTTAAATCATATTTTAAAGTGTACAGCATTTCACTTAAAAAAACAACTCTAGTAGAACAGATAATAATGATGAGAATGATAACAACACTAAAAATCACGAGAGTAATAACAACCACACACTAAGTGCTTTAACACAGATCGTGCCATTTAACCTCCACACAAATCTTAATGAGATAATTAAGATTACTGGCCCATTTTACTTAAGGATGAAACTGAAGCTTAGAAAATGGAACCAATTTCCTACCAGATAACACTGCTAGTATGGAGCTGAGATCTGAACCCAGGTAGTCAAACTACAGATATGATCACCCATATGTGCCAAGTCAAAAGTTACCCCTGCTTTCTTTCAGTGAGGGCTGGGGACATGCTGCTTATTGTAGTGTATTACTAATGAACAAAAGAGGTCTAGTTTTCCAGGTTTACTTAAAATAGTCCAGGTCTGGCCTTCCTTTTGTCTTTTTTTCTTTTTTTTTCATGAGCTTTAATTTTTTTAAATTTTTTGGCCGTGCGGCATGTGGGACCTTAGCTCCCCAACCAGGGATCAAATCTGTGCCCCCTGCATTGGAAATGCAGAGTCTTAACCACTGGACCACCAGGGAAGTACCCCTTTTGTCTTAGAGATTAGACTCTTCAAGGTTTGGCCTGGTTCCCTAATGTGTCTTACATATAAAAACTATCACATTAGTCTGTTCACTAGATACACTGTTCCCTAGATGTACGGGGGTAGATGTACATTGCTGACAGTTATCATGAGCTGTGTCTACAAAATAATGGAATTCAAATTTGCCCAACTTTACAAATGTCCTACAGCTGGTGAGTAGATAAATGGGATGTAGTAGACATATCTACATGATGGAATATCATGAGCTCCTGAGACATGTAACAACATGGATAAACCTCAAAAACATCACATGAAGTGAAAGAGGCCAGATACATAAGACGGCACGCTGTATAATTCCACTTATATGAAATTTCTAGAAAAGGCAAAACTAGCAACAAAGGCAGATGAGTGTTCACCTGAGAGTAGGTATTAGGATTAAGAAAACTTTTTGTGGCGATGGGAGAGTCTCAAACTTGACTGTGGTGGCTTCCCTGGTGGCACGGTGGTTGAGAGTCCGCCTGCCGATGCAGGGGACACGGGTTCATGCCCCGGTCCGGGAAGATCCCACATGCCGCGGAGCGGCTGGGCCCGTGAGCCATGGCTGCTGAGCCTGCGCGTCCGGAGCCTGTGCTCCGCAGCGGGAGAGGCCACAACAGTGAGAGGCCCGTGTACCACAAAGAAAAAAACAAAAAACAAAAAAACAAAACTTGACTGTGGTGATATTTGCATAACTGCATAAATTTGCTAAAACTCATTTATTTGTGTACTTAAAAATGGGTGGATTTTATGGCATGTAAATTATACCTTAAGAAAGCTGTAAACAAGCAACCAAACAAAACAGACCTCTAATCAATGTATTGAGAAGAAAAAGGCACGGAAATAGCTTTTCAGGACATAAAATGTAAATCATCTCTAGATTCTATGGCTTATCTGGTGTACTTAAAATAGTTTCTCAGATGAGTGCTTGTCAGTCAATCAGAAATTCACCAGTTTCAATGCATAGAGGAAATGATGAAGCGAGGCGGGAGAAATACCAGGGATCTCCTTAAGTGGCTCCAGGCGAGTGGAGGTGGCCAGACACGGGGTAGTAAGTGAGAGGAAGGCTGGGGAGGGCAGTCTTGTCGTGGCATCCACACTCTTGCTGATGGTCAATGGTGACTGGACCAACTGCACAGGTGGGTACCCCTTCCTTCCTCAGCACAGGGTCGATGTCCCTCTCTTGATGCAGGGCCACCTTTTTAGATAGATGAGCCACCCCTAGGTTGAGGACTTCTGGGCCTGTGCATTCCTTTGCTGGAACTCCCATGAAAGCAAAAACAATTCCCACTTTTCAAAATTAATATACAGACTGCCATTCAAAATCACAAATGGTTGGTGGGAAAAAAGTGAGGCGGCCAGTCCAAGTGGGGAACTGGAATACTCACAGACCCAGAATGGGGAGAGAATTAGGACATGGAAACAGGCTATTTGGAAGAAAGAGCCCAGACAGAAGGGAAGGTGGCAGGTGGGTGGTCTATGGGTGGCTAAGAGGGAGCGGAGGCTGAAAGGGCCAGGAGCCTGGGTGTTTACATTTGGTTTAAAAAACAAGCGGGAACCATCTGAGGAAGAGACAAACTCAAAGCAATGATGGTTGAGTCAGAAAGAGGATGGAGGCTATGATGTTGTTAGGTCTAAGCTCCAGTCCAGGTCATGGCTGGAGATGCTATTGAGGAAGCAGCGGACGGCTTCTCAGCAGGCTGATGAAGTCCATCCTGGCTGCCAAGCCTGCCGACACCAGGGCACACCTGCCTGAGGGACCAGCCCCTGATGCAGCTTCATGCACGGGGTGGAAACAGCTGCAAGATGCCACAGGCCAGGCACAGAGCAGAGGCCGCCGGAGACCACAGCATCGATCTGTACGCAACACCTCCAGCCCACACAGCGCTTCAACTGCCAAGCCCAGACGCTAGCCACCAGCACATGGGGTCTTGGCTTTCTCACGATGGGAGAGACAGTTCTCCAGGTTTTGTCTTTAAAGGGCCTACCTATCCCATTTCCCCTCCCTCAACCTCATCCCCCAGAGCCCAGATGCTGGGCTGGATCAAACGTTCATGCTCAGCATATTCCAAAAAAAAAAAAGTTGCTGCGTCTTACATTTTTCTTGAGGATTGAGGGGAGAGGCTAAAACTCACCACAGGAAGTGTAGGCTGTTCCTCAAAAGTATAGGCTTGTAAGCTGCCTCTTCTACTGGAATGATTCTTATAAAAGAAAAAAAAAAGAGAACGATAATAACCTTAGGTCTCTGCTTTGTCTTTGAATGGCAGATAAGGTAGCAGGGTGGGTATGATGGGGCGGAAGAAAGAACACCCACCCCACGCACTCTCAGCCTCGCTCAACACCACGCCACCCCCGCCGATGCCTTCCAACTACCAGCTCACACTTGTCCGTCGAGTCCTAGACTGTCTCCTGGACACTTTCTCTTGAAGGTCTAACAGAGAACCCTTTATTGTGTCCAAAACTGGATTCAGCTTTTCCCTGTCCACACCCACTCAAACCTGTTCCTTCCCAGATATTCCTCGTCTTAGTGGGCAGCAGGGGAGGCCAGCAGCTGCCCTAGGCAGACATCGGTCAGCCCCCGATTTCTCCCCCTCCTGTCCCTTACAGCCGGGTCAGTTACCAGATCCTACGCATTCTATTTCTTTACTAGCTCTCAAATACATTTCCCTTACACTTTTTTTTAAACTTCAAGTTTTCATCATTTATCACCTTGGCTATTACTGTGGCAACACCCTAACCGATGTGCTTGCTGCAAGTCTTATTTGCTTAAATCTACTCTCCATACCCCGTGCTGCAGCCAGGGAGCGTTCTGCAGCGCAGATTTCATCACATCA
Organism: Platanista minor; assembly: GCA_004363435.1. NCBI lineage: Eukaryota > Metazoa > Chordata > Mammalia > Artiodactyla > Platanistidae > Platanista > Platanista minor. The sequence goes on from RJWK010005092.1 coordinate 21,854, forward strand.
TTCTCTCACTCTGAGCCCTTCAATGACTTACAGTCACTAGGATAAAATCTACAGCACAGAACACAATGTTAGTGAGCTTCCGGACCTGGCTCTTCCTGTGGCTGCAGCCCTCCAATCTTACAACCCACCCTCTGGACGTTCCAGATTACTTGTTTCCTGGAACTCGCATAATTTTTCTTTCCTTGTGCTTTCATATGCACGCTGTTGTTGCCATCTGAAATATTTTAGTTCTGTTACTTAATGACATTAAAATTTATAATATATGTATAAATTAAGTCACAGGAGCCTCTGTAGGATTGTTTACAATAATAAAGAACTATAAACAATCTAAGGTCCATCAAAGGAGACTGGAGAAATAGCTTAAGGGTTACTTGCACAAGGGAATGATGTTTGATTATTTTGTTGTTGCTGGTTTTAAAAAGAGCACATCTATATTTACTGAAATGGTCCAATGTCTATGATACAGTATGTAAAAAAAGTAAGTTACCAGAAAGTGCGTACAAGATGATCTCAGGTTAAAAAAATGATATACAAATATGTCTGTGCATGCATGTTTATGAATATGTAGAAAATGTTTAAAACTATATATGCCAAACCATTAATGGCAATTGAGGGAGCACATGTTAGAGGTAAAATGGAAGATTCAATTTTTACTTTACAGACTTCAGTACTGTTTCAATTTTTAACCGTGACCATATAATATTTAAAAAATAATAAATTAATTTTTTTTGAATTAATACACACATGGTATGAAATTCAAAAGGTACAAAAGATATATGCCCTGTTTACCCTGTTTCTCTCTTCAGAGCTGAGCAATGTTACCAAGTTTAGTTTAGTTTTCAAGAAATATGATACACATATTTATTCTCTGTCATTTAAATAATTTTATAAATGGTAACGTACCAAACACATTGTTCGGTACCTTGGTGTTTTCCGCTGAGCAATATCTCTTAGGGATTGTTCCATACAACATATACATTCAAAGACGCTTCATTCTTTTCAATGGCTGCATGGTATTTCATTGTATGGATTCCACCTTTTACTTTTTTTTTTTTTACCATCTTTATTGGAGTATAACTGCTCTACAATGGTGTGTTAGTTTCTGCTTTATAACAAAGTGAATCAGCTATACATATACATATATCCCCACATCTCCTCCCTCTTGAATCTCCCTCCTACCCTCCCTATCCCACCCCTCTAGGTGGACACAAAGCACCGAGCTGATCTCCCTGTTTTATAATTTTAAAAAATAATAATAACAGGAAGAAGGGGAATAGGATCTTTTGTGATTTATCACCAGCAAATCAATATAGCTTATCCTTTAAGTCTTTGACCTTTCCCACTCCTCTAACAAAAAAATAAAATGAAATGAATAGAAGATAGAATAGACGGATGGAAGAAAGGAGGGGAAGGGAGCAGGCAGGCAGACCTGCTCTTGGATATTCACACAGGCGTTTACATAGAACTGTCTACATTGAAGCTTCTTAAGGGAGGTGCTAGAACAGAAGTCAGCAAACTTTTTCTGTTAAGTTCCAGATAGGAAATAATTTTTGTGGGCCAAATGGTCTCTGCTACAACTACTCAACTATGTCGATCTAGTGTGAAAGCAGCCATAGGCAATACTTAAACAGATAGGTGGGCTGTATTCTGAAGATACTTTAACCAGCATATAACCTGCATGCAGTCAGCCCTCCATATTTACTAACTGAATGAAAAGCAAGGAATTCCAACTGGAAATGACCACAGCATCCTCAGATGCCTCTTTGTCTTCCAATGAAAGGTCTCCCTTGATAAGGTTAGAGAGCTAGCCACAAGGACCTCATCAGGGCAGTCTATGTTGGAATATTTGCTTCTGGACCCCACAGACAGCAATTTTTCAAGCAGTTGCTGGAGTGAGAAGGTCATCTATCTTCTTGTTTAGTCAAAGTATATCAGCTCTTATTCACATGTGTGTTGGTGACATGTGTGGTATAACTGAGAAGGAGAAAAGTAACCCTAAACACCCAGGACCCACCCTGGCACTCATCAGCATCATCAAGACAAAATCAACACTACTTTGTAATCATGCCTAAACACAGCAAAATGTGAACACTGTCCAAGCCACAAAATACCAATTATCTCCCTATCCTGGCAGATATAAGTGACTGCTGCTTTTTTGCTAAATATAGCTTTAGTCTCGCTACAGATAAGATTTGAGATACCCAGTCACAGAATAATCTCTGATTCCTGACAGCATCCAATGCAGAGCAAAGTCCTGATTCCTTAAACCCTCCTCAAAATTGACTAACATGAGCCCAAATCCTTTAAGTCTTTCCTAACATACTGCTACTGAGACACTCCTGGTGTGTTTTCCCCTTGCTGAAATGTGTAATAAACCCAACTTGTTCAATTACAGGTGTGTTCCTGGCAGCCTTTGGCTGGAGGGCACTGATTTATGTAATGGACATTTAGACTCCAATGACCATTTGGATTTTCCAGGACTCTGCTTCATACTATTAGTGGGGATATCTGAAAACGGCCGTGCTGTGAAGTACCAAAGTCCCTAACACATTATTATGTGTAACTTAAGACAATTTTTTTCTCATCACAAGAAAAAAAAAAACCTGTGAAGTGTTGGATAGTAAATAAACTTATTGTGGTTATAATTTTGCAACATATATATAAAATCATTATGGTGTACATCTTAAACTAATACAATGTGCTATATGAACTGTATCTCAGTAAAACTGGAGGAAAAAAGATAACATTCAGTCTTTAGACACTGAATGGAATAATATATAATACCAAATCCTGAAGCTCCAACAAAATCTAAGACCATCTTACTGAGCTGGATACTGGCTGGCCAGTGGCTGAATTTCCATAAACAGTGAGTCTGGCATTCAATTCTTCTGCAAGATGAGTCTGGACATCCAAGTTATTTGATGGTGGAGATGAGGGGAAGGCCTGATGGCTGTACATGGTGGCTTCATCTTCTCTTATAACTTCCCAGTTCTAAAATGAACAGAATAATCTTAAGCCACACATACCTTAATCTACTGCTGTAACATATGTCTATCAACAAGAATGAGAAAATGATTTCTACCTCAGAAGACTCTCGGCTGTCAACACTTTCTGTTTCCTCAGATATCTGCCGCCTGGTGGTGAAGGCACGCTGGGCTTGCAGTTGAATGTTACCATTCTCAGCATCTGTTAGGTTGTCCCTGTATTAGAAATGTAAAAGCCATCAACCACGTCTGAAGAGAGTTAAAGTGATAGTCAAAAATTCTGTTTTCATTAAAAAAAAACACCTATATTAGATCAGAATTTATTGTTCTGGGCCAAAGGCTGCTTCAAAATGCATAGATTAAGTCCTAGGCACAACAGTACCTGTTAAGAGTACCTTATGGAGTTAAAGTTTTTGTGAAAATGTGTAATGTGCCTAATATTTTCGTTCATCACTGTGCCTAGGATAATGTCTCCCATGTATGGGCACTCAAAAAGTATTTGTTGAATGAATGAATACCTGAGAGTTTCATAAATAATTTCATTATATTATTATTATTTCACCATGTTCTTACAAGAGTAAAATCTAAAGTAGCTCCAGAAAGTTCATAAAACAGAAGCTTTAAGAGTTACATATACATCTTCATGAATCAGACAGTAACATTTTCCAGAACTGATCTTTAGCCAAGAGTAGAGTTTCCCATGTAGGAATGCAGAGGGCAGAAGGAAAGACAGTGTAAGGACACTATAATTAAAAACTTGATAGAGTACAGATTAAATGGTATCTATCTGTTTTTGATCATATACAGTAATGGACTGCTTCTGAAAAAGGACAGCAGTAAAGGCGTGTCTGAATCTAGGAAAGGTACACTTAATCAGACTGAACACCCACTCCCCAGTCATTTCTTAGTTATACTGTTCTAGCTAGTTGTGTTTAATATAGCCAGACCATAAGGTCTAGAATTTTGTAAAGATATTTAATAACAAAATTTTTGTTAATTTATTTAATGCCAGATAAGCCCAGGATAGTCAGAAGACCAGATCTTACTGCACTGTTGCTGGAGAAAACATAGTGATCCTAAGGGAATGCCTCACACTTTTTTCCTCCTAAATGGTTGATTTTTGCTGGCTGAAAACAACATCAACCACAGTGAAAAAAATGTGATTCTGCTCAAGTCAGGCTTGCCATAATACTGAGGTATTCAACAGGAGGATGTTGCAGAAATTTATCATGCTTTCAGTCTTGCAATCTGTATGCCATTCTACAGAGATCAATGCCTCTGTGACACGAAGAACTTGGATCATTAATTTGCTTTGGAAGGATCTGAGAAGGGAAAGTATCTATGAAAGTGCTTGGATTATATCAGATACAAGATACCAAAGCCAGAAATTAGAACTTTAAGGGACAAATAAGAAAAATTTTATGTCTGTGTCAAAAAGTAGAAAACTAAAGAAAGACTTCATAAGGTTATAAGGAAGGATAAGTGGAAGGATATTTGATAATAAATATGAATAATTTATAAATGTTATTTACAAACGTACAGTCTGGTGATAATAAAAGAAAAATGTCACTGAGGAAACATAAATCAGAATACCTCAAAGGCCATTCTGTCCTTGATTTGGGTGCATTGGAAATTATGTATACATTGATCAGATTGGCAAATGGGTGTTTAACAAAAGACCTTCTTATTGAGTCCTTTCAATTTTATAAATAATTTACACTTTAAAAATACTGTACTGTAGAAATTAACATCTCATTATATTTTAGTAACAGACTACAAAAAAATCTCCAAGATTTTCTAAATTAGTCTCAAGAGAAAAATGTTTCTTTTGGGGCTATAATTAAAAACAGAAATAACTGGCAACTTATTAAAATAAAGAAGCAATTAGAAGGGTGGTATTTGTGACTCAAATACTTTTTAATACTATCAAATCATTTTAAAAAAGAAGCATCCATGATCGCGTTTTTAAAGCCCTGGGCCATAAAAATACTAGCATTCTTGCAGTTTTTGGATCCCCATACTATTATGAATCCATTTGAGCCATTTGAACCGTGACTTCAAAATGAAAACTAGTGGTCCAAAAGTATTCAGTTTACAAACATGAAAGTCATCACATACTGAAGGGTTGGTCTTTTCCACTGTGTTCTTCTAGATTCATGGTTTACATAGTAGGTCCTTCCAAGAATATCCTGCCTCTCTTCCCATCCTGGAGGTAGAGGGGAAGGTTCTTGTTGCTGCTGCAAATGGCAAGCAGCATCTGGTTGGTCCAAAACCACCCAGCCAGGCTGAAAAACAGAATGGTAACAATTAAGTGCGTGTTTAATTTTTTTAACCTTATAAATTATGCTAGAGGAAGTTTTAAAAGAGATTTAGGACACCCAGTTCCAGAAACTATGCAAAGACAGAATTAGCACATTGTCAACTTTTAAGACCATAATAGGAATATCTTATGATAATGAAGATTTTTTTTTTTTTTGCAAAATGATAACATTTAAATTTTGCTTGAAAAAACTTTTTTGAAAAAATTTAAAACATGTCTAATAGGAGAAAAAGGACACAGAAAACTTTCAAGTAAACAAACAACACTGGAAGGCACTAAGAAATTGAAAAGCACAGTTTAACCTTACTCTATTCTCTAACTTATAAGCAGGGGATAATGTCTTATTGGGCAATTGTCTCTCCCACAGAGAAAGCATCTTGTTTATGGTAGAAATAAAAAAACTCTCTGAAACCTGAAAAAAAAAATCACTGGATGAAGATCAAATATGTAGAGGCATGATAGGGAAGGACAAATGATTTAGAAATAATTGAGCGATGGAAAAGACATGATGATTCTCTGGTCTGACTTTTCTCTTTCTCCTCTGGACCATGGAAAGGCATTTTGGTCAGGTCATAAAACAGTCAAAGAAAGAAAGTTTTGTTTTGTTTTACTTATATGCTAGGAAGGCATTGGAAATTTCCTCTGAGACTAGCAAGGGGCAAACATACAAAAACCCTTAGCTAGGGTAGTTATAGATTAAGGAATTATTTGAAAGGATAGCGAGGGTTAGTGACATGCTTTTATACAAGAAACCTCATAACAGAAAAGGCAGTCAGGAAAAGGTTCTGCTATACATCAACATGGTTAGGAAGCATAAATACACTAGTGATGAAAACTTAAAAATTATCCTAAAGGGACACAAAAGAAGACCTGAATGAATGAAGAGACATAATGTGATCTTGGCTAGGAAGATTTAATCTCAGAAAGGTGTCAATTCTCCCCAAGTTAATTTATAAAGTTGCCAAGATTCCAACAGAACTACATTATGGATTTTTTTGAAAATAACAAAGACAAGGCAATTTTCAAGTTCAAATAGAAATAAAAACAAGCTAGAATAATCAGCACAGTTCCAAAAAAGAAGAGTGAAGATTAACTTTATCAGATAAAACATACCACAAACCACAATAATGAATAGAATTGGAAAACTCAGAAAGAATCAAGTTTATAGGAATTTAGTATATGATAAAGATATTTCAAATTTGTGGGAAGATAGGCAAATTACTTAGAAAAAAAGGAAAAAATTATCTGGGTTTCTACCTCATACCTTATAACCAGAATGTTACAGATTGAGCAATATTTAAAATGTTAAAAAATAAAACCGAAATGTATTAGAGCAAACCTGGGGATGTTAAAAAATATATATTCTTAGAGTGGAGAAGCCATTAAGTATGACATCAAACCTGGAAGGCATAAAAGAGACTGAGTGATTTGATTACAACCCCCCAAATTTGTACATGGCCAAAACTACTAAATCGAAGTTAAAAAAAAAAAAAGGCAAGCTGGGGAACAGATTTGGTACCATGATAATAGGTAAAAAAATCATTTCCTTAATATAGAGAGAGCCTTTTGTTCTAGACACTGGGGATCTAGCACTGGAGGACTGTTGTGTGCCAGCCAGTTGACTGCTTAGAAGATGGAAGAGAATTCTTCTATATTGGAAGGTGGGTTCTGAAGAGGAAGGGTCAAGGAGAAGGGCTGGGAAGAAAAGAAATGTTTTCTGGGAGAAAAGAATAGGGCTTTCTGCAGCAAGGTTGGTCTCTTCTGGCTAGCTCCAGTGGGAAGGTTAGCGACAGAGGCAGAAAGGAAAGTGAGGGGTAGGAGAGAGGAAGACAGACAGAATTATTCTGGGAAAAGGAATCTGGATGGGAAGTAGAACAGACTCGTTTTCTTTCTTAGCCTATTTTCTTCTTTATATCTTCTTCTATGGGAACTGATATCTCGTCAATTTCTTTTCTTTCCTTTTATTGCCCAAACTCCATTCTCTCTCCCTTCCTTCTAACCCCTTACTTTTTCTCTCCATCTATGTTTACCTTCCTTCTCTCTCTCCTTTCCTTGCCTTTAAATGATCATGATATAGGATCTATATATCTAAAATTTGTCTTGTACATATTAAATCACATTTTACTTCTCTGGTCTCAATTTCAAAAGTGTTAGAGTTGAACTTTTATATTTCACTCTCTTGAAAAAAAAGGCTAATTAAAAAAATATGGTCACTGATTATTTTTCTGCAGACTAGTAAAATTTATTAATAAAAGGGTCTTCACTTCTGCTGTGAAGGATTATAAAAATATTCAGAGCTTAGAAAATGGTACCAAAAATATTTCTTGAAAATCTTCTTAAAGATTTCTCTCTTAAAGGTCTACTTATTGAATTTATGTTACCCAAGTAAACTTGTGAAGGGGAAAAAAAACTAAGTAACGGCCTATTTTTAAAAAACCTGTTTCAGTTCCAGGAGGAAGTACAGTTACACATTTGAACTTTGTTTAGAAAGAATGAGTTTTCATTTTCTGTGGAGAATGCCTCCCTATTAAACATGTATCAGCTAATATTCTTCACAAAATAATTTTCTAAGTATCAATGTACATTACTTTATTACTAACCTCAAAGCTAATATGCAACTGCCCACAATTTAATGGAGTCAAAGTCCAGAAAGAAAGCATTTAGAGGTACAACAAACATTATATTATACAGTCATTGTGTAAAATACATACAACTAAACCTAAAGTTACAAGGGGTGCAAAAATCAAATATTACACAATTATCTATTATAGCCACACTTTATCGTACTAGGGCATACACTGCCTAAGAGTGAGCCTCTTCTGAAAATTACAATTGTTTTCTTTAAATGGTAGGATTTTATATATTTAGTCACAAACTAAATGTCAAAGACAAGACTTCTCTGGTCATTAGCTACACAGAAGATAAATAAGCACAGATTCATGTGTTTGAATTCCTAGGGCCTTTCATAAATAAACTCCTACATGCTTACATCTACTGAAATTATAAGGTGCATTCTGAGGGAATTCAAACATTGAGACATGAGACCACAAAATGAAGTGAAGCAGCTCTACCCACAGAAACTGAACTGTGAATAAGGTACCTGTGATACGTGTGTGTGGGCAAAACTTGGAGCAGGTTACCAAATAATGAAATGCTGTTAAAAAATTTTTAAGTTACTAAATAAAGAATTTTCTTTCTTTACAGCAGACATCCTTCATTTCAAACAGAATTCCATTATTCAGGTTTCCCTGTGCACCAAAATGCCAGGTACAGAAAATTCTACTCAATAAATTTCTAAATAAAAAAAAAAAAACACACTGTTATATGACAAATCAGAGAAAAACTAAAATGAAAAACAAGGTAATCAAATAGGGAATTAGACTTAAGAGAGGATACCAAGTTCTTTGCCAGAGTAAGGGCTAACTACCGTCTATGATTTAAAGAAAAAAAGTTCTTTCTTTCTGTTATTATGAATTCCCCAACAAAGTAAAGTCTCATTAGTGCATATAAAAAATTCCCAGAAAGCTTTGTTGCAAAAGCACTACTTGTTCTCGAAATTTCTTTCTCAAGACGTTTGGGTGTGTGATGCAGAGCCCAGCACTGGGGGAAGGGTCCCTCAGCCTTACAGTTCTGGAGACTTCAGCAGACCTTGATCAAAGAGGCATGACTGTTGAGGAAGCCACACACACAAAACCCTCCAGAGCCGACTGATGCCAGCACACTGGGTGCTTTCAGTCAATGTGGTAGAATAAGGTGCTATCTTTTGATGATAAGATTCCTTCAGTGGGAACCTCAAGGGGCAAATGTTTTTGTTCCCTTTTCAGATCATGAATTTTTGTGCTGGAAGAAACCTCAGAGGTCATCTGGTACAACCCTGTCACTCTGTAAAGGAAGAACCTGAGGTCCAGAGAAGGTCAGAGACTCACATGGTCACTCAACTCACAAGCAGCAGAGCTTGCAACTAAGATTCCAGGCTCCAAATCCCTGTCCGATTCTATTCCAAGTACATACTCTCTGCCTCTTCTTCACACACCCCAAAGGCAGGTGGTTCTGCCCGGATCCTTGACTGGACTTCCTCTTATCCTGTCATCCATGAAGATGGTTAAATTCTTCTGGGCCCCCCATAAATGTGGCTTTTTATTAGATCACTTATATTCTCTCCCTCTCTCTCTCTTAGTCTCCTCCTTTTTCTATGAGCCCTCCCGCCCACTCCCACCCCAAGCATGATAGGAAAAGTAACAGGAATTATATTTCATAGAAGAGTTCCTAATTAGTAGAGCCTCCTCAAATATTCCACATATTTAACTTACAAATACTAAATTGTGTTCTTACTTTAATGGAGGGGGAACATGACATCGTTTTAGAAAACTCTGAAAAACTAGAAACAGTTAATGACTTAATTACAACAAATGCTTTCATTTATAAACATTACAATCTCTATTCCCTAACCCTTAAGAATGCCATCAGTAATGGCCATTCATTCTACAGAAATATCCTTAGTGGAAAGAAATGTTTAACAAATTCTTGGGTAAAATAAACAAATGTCCAGGGAAGTAATTTTTATTTCACACATTAACTTCATTTGAATAGTTATTTTTTCTTTGGAGTATAGTAAAATAAGAACTTAGATATTTTCTTTTTAGCTTAACCAAATACTTATAAAATCTCACCTCTAATTCCTCAGCCTGTTCTGTGTTATCTTCTTCTGAGCCACTGGTTTTAGGTAAGTAAGTCATTTTTAATCTCAGATAACCTTTAACTCTTGATTTGTGACTGTAGAAAAGAAAATAATAATTCACAAAATTTTAATACTAAGAAGAAAAACACTCATTTAATAAGAGTTTACTGAACATCTGCTAGCTACTAGAGGAGACTCAAAGCCAAGTTCCAGTGCAGAAGATATTTAGGAAAAGGAATAGATGGTGGAGAAAAAGGAACATCCATAAATAAATAATTGTTATGAGATAAATAAGGAACTATGGAAGTTTAAGTGAAAGATCAGAGAGAATTTGAAAAAGAAGTTGGCATTTGAGTTGGGGCTAGAAGACTGGGGAGGATTTTGATCTGTGGCAGTGAAGGGAAAGGCACATGAGTAGAGAAGAGAGCAAAAACAAGGAAATAGATGGGAAACCTGGGGTGCAGTTAAGGAAATGGCAGTAGCTGAGATTGGCTGAATTACAGGATACATAAAGGGAGTGGAAATGGTCCAGCTGATGAGATCCATGTGAAATAAGAGAACTTTTAGATTTTATTTTGCATAGAATTTTGGGAATAGGGAAAGTCATCCTCAGAGATGTGCTTTAGGGATAATAATCTAGCCACGTTGTATAAGATGACAGAAAAGTGGAGAGCAAGGATGGATAACTGCCTGAAACCTAGTGTCTTTGACAGCTGTTTGAATCTGTCAAATGTTAATTTACTTCATCTGTTTTCATATTGTATCTTGTATCACCTCTTTGAATAATGAGTTGTCTAAGTTAAGGGCTGCTGCCCAGTGTAGTAACATTTAAGGATTTTAAAACCTGTCTTTCTTAAGCTTCTAACTGAAGACCTAACTCTGTCTATTGCCCCCACCAAATCTAGCATCCTGTTTACGTAAGAAATCCTTGCTTGTCTTAGCTTTCTGTACAGGTTTTTTGGGTATTTTTTAAAAATAAATTTCAGTTATGTAATATGACATAAAAGTCCTAATCTTTTATCCTGTCTTCAAGAGATACTCCCCTACCCCACCCCACCTCCAGTTCCTGCCTTAAGCTTTTTAGTTGTTCTTCTCTACACAGTTCTCATGGATTTGGAAAGTGTACCTTCCCTGAGTGGTCAATAAAACCCCTGATGCTTACTTCCCAGGCCACTAACGTGACTCATGTCTCCATAGATAAGGGGGTGTGAACAATCTGACTTGTTATAAAAGATGGATACAGAATACTTACTCAGATAATATTTATAGGAGAGTTTCTCCACAATGATAGGTTTTATTATGTTTTTCCAACTAGATAATATGCCTGTGGGTTTGGGCTTAGTGATGCTCAAAAAAATCTAAGAATGTATTTGGATAAAGCTCTTTCTGCACTTGCAGTAATACCCAGTGCAGACAGAAGATGTGTTTTGAAGATAAAGATACCGGAAAGCATTTGACAAATTGAAAAGCAGGTTACCAGAGCAACCAAATAAGAGAAGAAAGAAATATTTAGTTATTCTTGATACACAGATGTCACAATCAGTCCAAAATTAAAGGAAGAAAAGAGACTTATATTGCAAGACTTCTAGAGAAATTAAATATGTGGTTTCTCTTATAGACAGTAAATATGAACAGTCAGAAAGCACTGTCCCCTTTATTTTAATAATTTATATTACAATGAATACTTAAAAATTTTGATAAAAATATAAAATATTTTTATCAAAAATTTTACTAAGTTCCCATACTATATTTTTCAATTGCATTTTCTAGTTTTAAAAACAAAACATATAGTGTTGTTTTCACAGATTTCCTTCCTCTGCTTTACTCTGCCCTTTCTGACAGTAAAGCCACATACACATCTTCACTAGATTTTACTTAATTCTGTGGTTCAGAAGATCAAAAGGAGTTTTATTTACAGCTTAAACTTAAAAATTTTGACAAAAATCAAGTAATTCAGTTTAGGAAAATGGAATTATGAACAGGCTATTGGGGTGTAAATTATAGTCTTTGCTCATGTTATTTTCTCTAAATATTTGAGTTTTCTGAAATATCTTTTTTTAAATGAAAGTATGCTAAATGTAGTTATATATCCCTGAAAATGGTTTTGTGTGTATCAAGTTGGATTTTTTTTTTGGCTGTGCTATACAGCTTGCAGGATCTTACTTCACGGACCAGGGACTGAACCAGGGCCATGGCAGTGAAAGTGCTGAGTCCCAACCACTGGACCACCAGGGAATTAATTCCCTGGATTTTTTTTTACATGAATTGATGTTTGTGATTTTTTTAAGTGCAGTATGACAAAATTACATATACTGTAAGATATAAAATACATATAAACTAATGACAAATTTCATTCTCATAGTATGATAAATATAAGGGAGACAAGTCTTTCCCAAAGGGGTATGATCACTTTTCTGTATTTTCAGAATTTTTGCACTGTGCATATATTACTTTTTAATCAGAAATAGCAATAAAGCTTTTAAAAACTAATATTTATATGTAGCTTATTTACAAAGGTTGAAACTGAATTTCCAAAGAGGCTACTGTAAGGTATAAAGAGATTAAAAAAAAATTTCATATGTTATTATTTTATATTTACTGACCTTCTCGGGTGAAGAACAAAATCCTTAAATGTATATGGTCTCTCCATTCTTGGATTTTCTGTCTAGAATAAAACAGTGGGTTTTCAAGATACATCTATAACGCCAAATATATATACTTTTCAAGAATACTCATTATCTATGACCTAAGGCATAACGGAAGTTAGAGGTGAGAAAAAAGTAGCTTTAGCTTATTAAACGGTAACAGTTGGTAATTTGACAGCACTTTCACTTTCCTGCACTGTAGGAATTGCACCTGGCATCACAACTCAGTATAAAACTAGCTGAGCAGGTATGTCGTGAAGACAAAGGGAGGGTAAAAGTGGAAAAACAGTAGAGGATGGCTAGTATGCTTGCACCCCAAAGAAATATGGAATATGTACAATGTCAGCAGGCTGACGTGATTAGATCATAGAGACGGTTCTAGGAGAACAAAAAAGTAAGCAGCTTGGAAAATAAGACTGGATTAAATTCATTATCAAAAGCTTGTAATGTCTGAAGACTACAGAGAGACAATAAACATCGGAAAAGACTGATAAAGAAGTATTACTTCTCTTTCTTATCAAGTTCAGCAGCCCTTTGTTTTTATTCTCCTTTACTTCTCTGCTGCACTTTACACTGTTAACTATCCATTCAGTCTTGAAACTCTTAAATTCTCATGACATCACTTTACTTCATTCTTTTCCGATTTCTCCTGGTCTGTCTTCTCTTTCTCCTCTGACAGACCCACACTGATGAACGTTCTATGTTTTAGCCTTCAATGCTCTCATCCCTCTCGTTTGGACAGCCCATTCTTCTCAGAGATTCTGCGGTTACCTTAACAATGATAGCTCTCAATCCTTCCAGACCCTTTTCCCTACACAACTTATTTTTATATCTCTGTCAGCTGCCCACTGTAAGCTTTCATTTTTCTTGTTTACTACTGATATGCAATATGGCCAAAAATAAATTTATCATATCTCAAAAAAAAAAATGGCTTTCCTCCTATGTTTTCTACTTGAGATACCACCCTTATCTCGCAAATTCAACTTGTATTATCTTTACTTTTTGCTTAATTTTATTTTTTTCAACTGGAGCTCCATGTTAAAAACCTGATCCAGTAATGTTATGTTATGAAATGTTTTCTGCATCTGTCTGTTTTCCTCTGTTGCTATATGCTTGGTCCAGGTTCAGTTTCATGCCCATATTGTTGTAATTGATCTTAGTTTCTTTTTGTGAGACTAAGCTCTCCCCATTCTAGTTATTCAGTAGAATATTTCCAAACTGATCTTCCTCAAACAATGCTTTTGTGATGTCAACCAACTTCAGTGGCTCTCTATTTTTTACTGGGGTTCATGTAAGGGAATTTTGAAAATAAAATGGAAAACTGAGATGAGTTTTCAGAAAATAATATGCTCAAGAAATAATAGCAGCATACACTTTACAAATCAAATATTTACATTTACTATATTGTGTATCTGTAAGTATTTATTAAAATAAAAAGAATAAACATAAAAAGTAAAATCATCGACATCTATACTAACCGGTAATGGATAAAGAGGAACATCCACTTGACCTAGGAAATCATCTCTTGTCTACAAAAGAAAGAAGAAAAAATGACATTAGTAATATGCTTGATTTTTTTGGAAAACTTTGATGAGCTATTGTCATCATTCACATCGAAATTTTTTTTTGTTTGTTTAACCCTATGAAATATCAATGAAAAAATCAATGGAAAATAAAAGGTAATATGCTACAACTTCTGGTAATGGCAGAATAGAGTATATTAAATTGATCCTTCTGAAGATAATAACTATATACTCTGAAAATATATCAAAACAACTATTTGAAAGCACCACAGAGTGACCAAAAGCAAGCAGAAATTGGAAGGGAGTCAATCCTTGAAAGAATGAACTGTACTAGGTAGGATTCCTGTTCATATGGCTTTTCACCTGGTAGTACTCCACAGTTCATATGGTGGAATGATTGGAACTCAAAGAGAAATCTGAAATCTTACTCATTTGAGGAGTTCAAAGACTTACTTTGAAGTCAACAGTCTAATTGGAAAGTGAGGGGGACAACCCCTGAAAGGAAGAAGCCACAAGAGTCCCTTCAAATCTACGTATAAACTCTTATCCAAATTCCTAGCTGATCCCTGAACTGCATATGTGAAAGGCAACAGGTGGAAGCCTGAAAGGACTCAGCATAGATTTCACAGTTGATGTTCACCTAAGGGGAGCTAGCATTTAGAGTTCAGCTAAGTTAATAACCTGCTAGAACAAAAATCAACACTCTTTAGGGAAAGATAACAAAACTCATTGTACCCATCGTGTGCCACACACACTGTTCAATATACATTAAAAATTACTAACCATGCAAAGAAACAGAAAAATGTGACCAAGTAGCAAGAGAAAAGGTAATTAATAGAAACTGACCACAAGATAAGCCAGATCTTGGAATTAGCAGACAGGAAAATGAAAGTAGCTATTATAAAGATGTTCAAGGACATAAAATGGAAAATAAGGTCATAATAAATGAATGGATGGGGAATCTCAGCAGTGAAATGGAAACTATAAAAGGGAATTAAATGTATATTTTGAAATATATATAGAACTGAAAAATAGAATACCTGAATTAAAGATCAGTGGATCTGCTTAACATATGGTTGAAAATAACTAGAGAAAAGTTCTGTGAACCTGAAGATATATCAAAATAATTTGTATAATATGAAAAATAAAGAGGACTTGTGGTAAAATATCAAGCAGTATAATATATGTGTAAGTGAAGTTCCAGAAAGATAGGAGGGGAAGGAAGAGAAAAGAGAAAGAGAGAGAGAGAGAGAAGAGAGAAAAATATTTAAAGAATAAAATCACCAGCTTCCCCAAATGTTAACATCTTACATAACCATAGCACAATGATCAAAACTAGGTGAAATATTTTTAGAGGAAATATTAACACTTTTATTTATTCATTCTTTTATTCTTAAGCTTTTTTAATTGTTAAAAAAAAACCTATACACGTAACAGACAGTAAATATCTGTCACCCATCATCTTTATCAATTTAAAGTAAGCTTATGAAAACCTTGACCCTGCAATCACAGTTCCTGAAGGGCACTAGAGTTAACTGTTAAGTAACTTCTCTGAGATTTTTTTCCTGCATACATCCACCCACATACTTAAATTTTTTTAAATTGAGGTATAATTGACATACAACATTACATTAGTTTCAGATGTACAACATAATGATTCAATATTTGGATATACTGCAAAATAATCACCATAATAAAACTAGTTAACATTGGGTACCTTACATGGTTACAGAATTTTTGTTTCCTGTGATGAGAACTTTTAAAATTTCAGCAATTTTCAAGTATGTTATACAGTATTATTAGCTGTAGTCACCAGGCTGTAATTATGTCCTCATGACTTATTTATGTTAAAACTGTAAGTTTGTATCTTTTGACCCCCTTCACTCATTTACACCACTCCTCATCCCCTGCCTCTCTGACAACCACCAATCTGTTCTGTATGAGCTTGGTTTTTGTTTGTTTTGTTTTTAGATTCCATATATAAGTGACAGTATACATTATTTGTCTTTCTTTGATTTATTTCACTTAGCATAATGCCCTCAAGGTCCATCCATGTTGTTGCAATTGGCAAGACTTCATTCTTGTTTTTACGGTTAATATTCCATTGTATGTGTGTGTATATATACATATACATCTATTGATGGACACGTAGGTTGTTTCCATAGCTTGGCTATTGTAAATAATGCTGCGGTGAACATGAGAGTGCATGTATCTTTTCAAGTTAGTGTTTTTGTTTTCTTTTGATAAATACCCCAAAGTGGAATTGCTGGATCATATGGTAGTTCTATTTTTAATTTTTTTGAGGAACCTCCATACTGTTTTCCATAGTGGCTGCACCAACTTAGATTCCTACCAATAGTGCATAAGGGTTCCTTTCCTCTACATCCTCGCCAGCACTTGTTATTGTCTTTTTGAAAATAGCCATTCTGACAGGTGTGAGATGATAGCTCATTGTGCTTTTGATTTGCATTTTCCTTATTAGTCATAATGAACATCACTTCATGTGTCTGTTGGCCAACTGTATGTCTTCTCTGGAAAAATGTCTCTTTATATCCTCTGTCCATTTTTTAACTGGATTGTTTGTTTTTTTTGCTATTGAGTTGTATAAAAAACCAGGAATAACATTAACTAATCTACAGACCTTACTCAAATTTCACCAACTGTCCTACTAATTTTGGTCCAGGGTTCATTTTAGGATCATACACTGTGTTTAATTGTCATGTCTCCTTAGTTTCTTTGAATCTGGAAAGTACCTCAGTCTCTTTGTCTTTCATAATATTGACACTTAAAAAGCATACTGGCTAGTTATAGGATATCCCTCAGTTTGGGTTTGTGTATTATTTCTTCATGGCTGAATTTAGGTTATGCATTTTTTTGCAAGAATACCATAAAAGTGATGTTGGTGCGCTTCTCAATGCATCATATCAGCAGGCAATAAACCCTGAATCTTATACATTATGGACAGTTAAGGACCATTAAATATTTGAGTAAAGTCTTTTTTTGTTTTTTTTTTGCGCTACGCGGGCCTCTCACTGTTGTGGTCTCTCCCGTTGCGGAGCACAGGCTCCGGACGCGCAGGCTTAGCGGCCATGGCTCACGGGCCCAGCCGCTCCGCGGCATGTGGGATCTTCCCGGACCGGGGCACGAACCCGAGTCCCCTGCATCGGCAGGCGGACTCTCAACCACTGCGCCACCAGGGAAGCCTGAGTAAAGTCTTTAACATGAGAAACAGAGACCTAATTCAAAAAAACCAACAGCAAGAAGGGAGTCAGATGAATAAGAATCAAGTCAGACTGCAGGAGAAATACTTGAGAAAAACTGTAATTAATATTCTCAGAGATAAGAGATAAACATCTATCAAACAGAATAGGAGGGTATAAAAGAAGCAATTAAAGAACAAGAAAGAACTCTTGGGAATTAAAAATATAACTGAAATTAAAAGTTTAAGATAGAATTAGAAAATAGAGTTAAAGAAATTTCTCAGAAAGTAGAACTAAAAGACAAAAGAAAAGACTGTAAGATTCCCAAAATAAAAAAATTACAGGAT
The DNA here is from genome assembly GCA_004363435.1 of Platanista minor. NCBI lineage: Eukaryota > Metazoa > Chordata > Mammalia > Artiodactyla > Platanistidae > Platanista > Platanista minor. Next base: position 39,551 of record RJWK010005092.1, read on the forward strand.
AAATTTTAAAAGTCAACATTTAAGCTGTAGGCATTCCAGAAAGAAAAACAAACAGGGAAGGAATTATCAAAAAAGCATTTTAAGAAACTTTCCCTAAACTCAAGAAAATGAATTTTGAGAGTGGAAGGCCTCACTGAGTTTTAGGTAAAATACTTGAAGAAAAGACCCACAGAAAGGCACAATACTGTGACAATTCGAAGCACCAGAGATAAAGAAATTCTAAGAGCTCTGAGAGATACAAAACAGATCATACCCCAAACTGAAAGACAAGAGAATAATAATTTCAAAATTGTGAGAGAAAAATATATCCTACATTGAATTCTAGACCCAGCCAAAATATCTTTTTCAATAATGAAGGCAGAATAAAGACACTCGTGTTCTTCTAAGGTAATGGAGGATATATTTCACCAAAATGAAGGAGGACAACATGGTAAGGGAAGATGCAGGGGAGTCAAGACAGGAGAGAAGAAAAGAGGATTCCCTAGAATTATGGGGAAGGGAACTGTCAGAATGACAGTAGTGTAAGACCTACAAAACAACCAGTGCATACTGGAGCAGGAGGATGGAGAGTTATAAGAGGGATGGTTCCACAGGAATAGGAATAATCATAGCCAACTAACAGGGTTTTGTGAGAATTAAATGAGATAATATACATAAAGTACATTGCATAATACCTAGCAAGCAATAAGTTTTCAGTAAATGTTAGCTGTTATACTTGAAATGCTAGGTTTTATAATGAAACCCCTGCTCCCTTTTCCCATGGACCAGTCTTTGGACAGGTCAAACAGGTACATACAATAAAAGGAGCATGGCTGGAGACTGAAGCCTAGCAAATTAGCTTAGTTTAGGGCCATATTCCTATTCCAGAACATGAGTTGATGATAATTTTTTGAAATGGACAAGTTAGCTTTAATTATATCCTCAAGGCTATGCTGTGGCATGTTTATTTCTGTTTTTATGGCAAGTAGATGTTATACTCCATAAATTTGATCTTTAAGAAGATAAATAACAAAGTAAAATACAACAAAATACAGTTAAATCTCAATCAAGATGACAGAGGGATAAAATATTTTGGTTAACTGAATTATCTAATTAACTTAGGTTTAGACTTAACCAGATAAAGAAATAAAACACTTTTGAGGGGTTTAGTCTTACTGAATAGCCTTGCCCTCAGTAAACGGAATTCAGTGAACATCTATCTGTTTGATGATTCATGATTTTTCAGTGCTTCAAAAACATGGCTGTGGTCCATTATCACTAGAGGAACACAAGTAGAGAAAAGGGTTTCTTAACTTGGGCATTATGGACAATATAAGCCAGGTAATTTTTTTGTTGTGGGGCTGCCCATGCACTGAAGGATGTTTAGCAGCATCCTGGGCCTCTACCCATTAGATGCCAGCAGTACTCCTCCACCAGTCGTAACAACGAAAAATATCTCCTGGCATTGCCAAATTTCCCCTGGGTGGCAAAATTGTCCCTGGTTGAGAACCACTGCTAAATAATGTAGAAAACAGAATGTATCAACCAATGAGTAAAAGATACCCCACTTTGAAAATAACAGCTTTACTCAGATATAATTCACATACTATACAATTCATCCACTTAAAGTGTACAATCAGTTTTGGAACATTTTCCACACCTCCAAAAGAAAATCCGTATCTATCAGCAGTCACTCCTCATTTCCCCCCTCTTTCCTTAGCCCTAGGCAACCACCACTCTACTTTATATCTCTATTGTTTTACTTATTCTGGACATTTCACATAAATGAAGTCATATAATATGTGGTCCTTTATGACCAGCTTCTTTCACGTATAAGAAACGTTTTCAAGGTTCATTCATGTTGTAGCAAGTATCAGTACTTTATTCCTTGTTTTCACTGATGAATATTATGTTATATGGATATACCATATTATTTATCCATTTATCTGTTGATTGACATTGGGGTTGTTCCCATTTTTTTGGCAATTATAAATAAGGCTGCTATAAACATTCAAGTACAAGTTTTTGTACTGACACATGTTCTCATCTCTCTTGGGCATACACTTAGGAGTGGAATTTCTGGGTAATATGGTAACTCTGTTTAATCTTTTAAGAGACTGCAGACTTTCCAAAGCGGCTGCACCATTTTATATTCCCACCAACACTGTAAGAGGGTTTTAATTTCTCTATATCCTTGCCAACACTTATGATTACCTATGTTTTTTATATAGCCCTCCTAGTGGGTGTGAAGTGATATCTCATTATGCTTTTGTTTGCCTTTCCCTGAGGCAATGATACTGAGCATCTTTTCATGTGTTTATTGTGTTCCTTATTTCTTAAAACCTTTTAACTTACAAATCTTTCCTAGAGATTTAGTCTCTATTACAGAGGCAGTGCCTGGTCACTGTGGGGCAGAAAGAAAACATCTTATCCCATATTCCTTTTTGATTGCACTGTGTGAACAAGAGCATAGAGCAAAAATTCCACATACTGAAACTTCCCTTGTCTCAAGTAATTCTGGTATATAAAAATGTATTTCAGAAAGTTCTTGCTACACATCTTCCTTCTTTAAAAGAAGCGATCTAAAATGAGCTTCTTAACATCTATTTTAAATTAAACGATCCCAAAGAACTATATTTCTCAGAAGAATGAACAAATTTTCCAACCTAAAAATCTATATGCATGGTCTGAGGTGATGGAGAATACAAAACTGGGAACTATCCTGGAAAGTGTGGGACATATGGTTACTATAAATAGAGAACAATTAGAGGTTCTTTTTTCCATTTACAAAGAAAAAGTAATACTTTAAAATTCATCCCTATGAAAGCAAGTCAGTCTGTGATGTTCAATAATGTTTCCCTAGCCAACCGATTATTCCAAATTCTGAACATCAAGGCATTTCCTTGTAAGAATTAATTTCCTATATTTGAACTGCATACAGCTTCATAAAGCAAATTTGCATTTGGTAAAATATAAGTAATTTAAGAATGCCTGAAAATCTGAGAAAAAATTTAGAACAGAAGGTGATTTTAAACATGACCGTTTAGGGCACAGTTTAGTCATTATATAGTACTTTTTCCAATATTCTAAAGATATGAATTTCTGTTTCTTAAACCAATTTTTAGAATATTAAAAGAGAAAAATCCAAATTGCTGTTTTTGCAAAACTTCAATTAGAACTATACATGGCTCTAAGTTTAGCAGGACAAGCTGTTATTAACTTTGATAAGGCTGCATAGTGATTGAATGTTCCGCTTCAAAAGAACCCAATGTTGGACTTCCCTGGTGGCTCAGTGGTTAAGAATCCGCCTGCCAATGCAGGGGCACGGGTTCGAGCCCAGGTCTGGGAAGATCCCACATGCTGCGGAGCAACTAAGCCTGTGCACTGCAACTACTGAGCCTGCGCTCTAGAGCCCATGAGACACAACTCCTGAGCCCGCACGGCACAACTACTGAAGCCCGGGAGCCTAGAGCCCGTGCTCCTCAACAAGAGAAGCCACCTCAATGAGAAGCCCATGCACCGCAAGAAAGGGTAGCCACCACTCGGGGCAAGTAAAGAAAGCCCACGTGCAGCAACAAAGACCCAATGCAGCCCAAAATAAATAAATTTATAAAAAATAAATAAAATAAAAGAACCCAATGTTACAGAAAAATCTGAATTTTAAAAACAGGTATGTTAAAGTGTCATAGCTTTGAAGAATACTTGGCTTTAAAAAAAGTTTCTACTAAATCTGAGTTACAAATAATTTCCCAGGGTAAATCTACTGTATAGAGCAAAATATTAAAGGAAGAATCACTTCCTCATAACCAGAGCCAAACAACAGAGCCAAAGTTTTCTGCTGTAATATCCAACTTTTCATTTCAATCACGCATTCTAATCAGTAAAAATGAACTTTATACCTGGACATTAAATATAACATAGTTTCAGTTTTCAGACTTAGCTAACAGCACTTTTCTAATCAAGATGATTTTTCAAGGTAATTTTAAAACAATAGTAACACATACACAGGATACAAAATTAAAAGAAAAACGATTCCTAGGCTCCATGTATCTAACTCTACACTCTGTCCTCCCAAGAGACAATAGCTGTTATTTTTTTGTGTTTGGTGTCTCTGAAACCATTCAGAGTTTTCTTTGATACAACTCTTATGCATCTTGCTTTTTTTCTTGTCAATATCTCTAGGACCTTGTCCAATATCGGTCCACAAAGAGATGCTTTACCTATTTGATGGGGATATAGTATATACCATTGTATGGAATGCTGAAATTTAATTAGTTCAGATATTTAGGTTGTCTCTAATCTTTTGCCCATTACAAGCAATGCCTCAACGAATAAAGTTGTATTTATCATTTTGCATATATACCCGATAATTTTTATTTTGTATAATAATAAATACTACACTAAACTAATCTGAACTAATCTGAAATGGAAGCAGATCTCAACGACTGACTATGTTACAGAAGGAAATAGTGTCCTGAGTAAGCCGAAAACCACATGTAAGTTTTCAAAGATAAGATCAAGATAAAAGATTCAAGATCAAGAAGTTTGCTTTTAAATGAATATCTTGCTCAATAACTACTGTCTTCACACAGCTGCTTTCAAATTTTCTACGTGCAAATGTCATCATTCTTCTGTAGAGATCACTAATAGTCTAAAAAAAATTAACTGGGGCAGGCAGTTAAAAAGAAACAATAAATTCATAGCTATAAAATGTTCAAGCCATGATTGATTATATCATTTAAATTAAGTCAACAAAGCAAGAGATATTTCAGAGTTCATAAAAGAGTTAAAATCTCTGAAGCTGAGACACTAAAAGTGAAATTATCTAAAAACCTCTTTGTATAAATAGGTAGAATTTAAACTCTCATTCTACTATTTATGTTAAGAGGATAAATGTTTTCTTGATTTAAACACATGAAAAGTAAATATTTTGACATAGAGGATATTAACACATGTGAATCTCTGAGAAAAATAAGCAGAACTTTTATGAATGGGCCCATTTATAGTATTTTTTTAAAAACAAGAAACCATATATTTCCTGCTTTCAAAATGTTATAAAAACTATTATGTTTAATGAACATCTTTCCTCTCAAAATCCATACTACATGGATTTATACCACATCCTAAATATTATAATTAAAAAGGATTATGAAAATGACTCTAACTTCAGCTTAACTATTTTCTAACACATGCAAATCTTACTAAGTAAAACTGCTTTTTCCTTAGCTTTTTACAGAGCTTCTACCTTCCTACTTACATACTGATTCACTCTATACTGTGACCTGCTTATTTTACACATTTTTCTGGAACTTCAAGATTTATTGATTCAATCTTTTTTAGTATGTTGCGGGGAAAATGGTGTTAGCTAAAAAAACCATATACTCTGATCTATGCTATAAAATCACAGTGCTACGGAGACTGGATGTCTTTGCTTAAAGCAAACACTCACCGCCCCAAACTTGTGATTTGCTCCGCTTGCCAGTCTGTCTGGTAGATTTAACTATAACACACAAACTGTACTTGTTATTTGACAATAGCTTCATACTGCTTGAAAATTTCAGTACATGAATTCTGCAGCCTTTAGCAACTCTCACATTTTTTAACCTAATAGATGGGGTAGGAAGGGAGTCAGGAGAAATCGCTGTCTAAATCAGTTTCACTTTGAATTCTCCTCCTCTGAATTTCAGTTTCTTTGGAGGTCTCTATTTTATAATCATCACAGACTTGTGAAGGCTGAAGATTTACCTTGACATGTTCCTCTACCTTTACATCCTTTAACGTGTAGTTTGTAATTCACTTTTGTGAGGATTTTCAAATAGAAAACATTTAAAAAATACGGTACAGAAGAGAAGAAATCTAAAGCAGGAGTAATGGGAATCAGGTTGTGTTATATCAAGCATGAATAGGATTTTATAATGATTTTCAAAATTAAAATTTAATATATCCAACCTACTTTTATAAGCCATTTATATTGTACGTCCCTAAACTAGAGGAATATAGGAGAGAAGAAAGTTTTGCATTTATTACAATTTTCCTCCCCCCTCAAAAAAAGTGAGGCGCTCATCAATTTTTCCCATTGTTTTGAATTTGCATTTCTAAACAAAGGAAAATAATAAGAGGACTAAATATATAAAGTTATAACTAGGAGATATCTACAGCTAGACAACTGATAAAACGGATAAGGATCTTCTTTTCAGAGAGGAAATATATTCACTCTTGATTAAAAACAGACATAGAGATTCACTCTTCTGAGCTCCAATAAATTATGATACTACTTTTTTCTTTCTAGGAATGTCTGCCAAACTACCAGGGAAAGAAAAAAGGGTAAACTTTTGAAAAGATGGAAGCTAATATTCTCTGGAGAACTGTACCTTTAGTCTAAATGAGAAACTAGCAGATGGCTGCCAGTGTTGAGAAAGATAGAGTGACTCTAATGCTAAGAAACCAAAGAGCCGTGTAAATCTCAGATATTTAATTTAAAAACAAGTTAAATGTGAGAAGGTGAACTAATATTATCACTTTAAAGTGGATCAATGAAAGCTGTGGCAGCTGAGGAAGCAGCTGAGATGCTTCTGCTCCCAACCTGACCTAGAGTTTCGAAAGCTTCAGGTTGAGTTAGTCCATTCGAGTGGTTTTCAAACTTCAGCGTGTGTCAGAATCACCTGGAGGGCTTTTTAAAGACAGATCACTGCCCTTCCCCACCACCCCCAGGTGATACTCAGGCAGCTGATCCAGTAGTCACACATAGAGAACCACATCTCTATTGAGTTCAATTTCTGGAGAAAACCAGGACGAGTAAACAATGATTGATAACAGCTGAAGATGAATGAGCAGGGCATCTAAATTTATCTGTTTTTATCCTATTTCCAAACAGATTTGGTAATTTTAAGATAACACACAACGTAAATAGCACTTAAAGATAACACAGAACAGCATCCCTCTAAAAGAAGCAAAAGGAGTCAGGGGTCTATGTATTTGCATTTCTTTTCTGCTAAAATGTACACATAAAAACATCTTTTCTAATTATGAGAATCCTCTTTCAAAATCTTTGAAGGCTTGCTATTATATAAATATCATTTCCCAAGTGTGTTCTGAGGAATAATGGATCTGTTGGATACTAAAAGAGTTCAAAGGTGGTCACATAATTGGGAAGCATTTGGTTAAACAAAGTTCAAAAGTTTATTTCCTCTAAGATTTTAGGAACTTTACTAGTATGCACTGTGACATCCCAAGAAATATAGCATGTGGCATTATACAAATTTATTAGTCAATGGGATGGGTTTTATATGAGGTATCTTACAAACTGGTGAGGAACACGCAGAAAAACATTGGGTCCAGGGACTTCCCTGGTGGTCCAATGGTTAAGACTCTGCACTTCCACTGCAGGGGGCCTGGGTTCAATTCCTTTGGGGAGTTCCACATGCTGCAAGGTGAGGCCAAAAAAAAAAAAAAAAAAAAAAAAAAAAAAAAAAAAAAAAAAAAAAAATAAGATTATTATTATTTTAATTTTTTTTTTTTTTTTAATGAAGATCATTTATTATAAAACCACTGACACTTTCCTTAAAAGGTTGAGCTTGCAATCACTTGAATGTGACAGAATTAAGAACAGTTGCCTCCACATTCATCCTCATCCGCATCTTTCATGTCACAAACAAAACTGGATGGAGCCTTAGCCTCCTGACCTCCAGATTAGCGCTCCCTCAAGTAACGCCATCCCTGTGCTGAGGTCAGCCACAGGCACTCATCTGGATTAGGAATTCCAGACCAGCCTCAGCCTTAGAGCCTCTATTTTGTTTTTCCAATCTATCTTGCAGCCTTATCTACTGATGTTAATACAAGACCCTCAATGGAGTTTCATGCCTGTGCTGAACAAATCCAGTATTTTGCCCTCTCAAACTCCCTTCGACTTCCTGGAAAATTTCTCTCTCTGCTTGCATAAATCCTATCTCCTGATGAGGCCCAGTTCAATGCCATTAAAAAAAATTGTTTTTTAAATTTTATATTGGAGTATAGTTGATTAACCATGTTGTGTTAGTTTCAGGTGTACAGTGGAGTGATTCAGTTATACATATACACCTATCTATTCCTTTTCAAATTCTTTTCCCATTTGGGTTATTACAGAATACTGAGCAGAGTTCTGTGCTGTACAGTAGGTCCTTGTTGGTTATATATTTTAAATATAGCAGTGTGTACATGTCAATTCCGAAAATCTTCTTGATAAGACTAAATTGCTAATCTCCTCCTCTGTAATTCTACTCTGTATCTTTTAACATCGGTATTATAGCTCCCTTCTACTCGAACTAGAACATACATTCTGTGGTCAACAAATGTTAGTGATTGGCTTCTACAGCGAGGCTCTGTGCTAAGTGCAGAGAATGTTCCTGATGTCATGGAGTACAGTCCTGCATGGTTGACAAACATGCACATATAATTAAAGCATGAGTAAAAATTGTAAAGGAAAAGTACAGAATTCTATGGATGTGTATATAGGAGAGGGATTAAGGAAAATTTTTATTCTTTGTTATATCCCAATGTTCATTGCCTTTATAGGTATTTAATACTTAGACATAAATTCTAAATTATTAGATAGTTCTAAAAATGGAAATGGGCCAGACTTACTAGAAAATTATATTATATCATCTTTATGCCAATTAATTCCTCCTTTGTAAAAATCTAACTATTTAAAAACAAAACAATTTAGACCCAAGGAAGTACTCTATGATGTGCAGAGAACTTACCAGGAAGAAAACAGTAATAGTCCTAGCATTATTAAACCAAATCAGCAATGTGACAGGAAATGTGACAATACCAAAGTAAGATAGTATCAGATTTCCCTTGCTTGTTTAGGAAATAGACTCAAGTCCTGCTTGCCCAGTTCAAGAGGGTCAGTATATTGAACAGTGTTGGAGAAATAATCAAAAGGGTTACATGACCTGTTCCACTTCCAGCAATCTGACTGCCTTCTTCAACCTGGACTTGAACTTAACTACCAGTGTGATAACTTGGTAATGTCTGGGCTCTAGTCTGGTATATTGGTTCCCTGCCCATGTTTCTCACTGCTTTGACTATGGCTTATGTTCCTGGATCATTTACTGACTTTTCTGCCCCAGGGACTGAACTGTGTTTTCTTCCAGTTGTGAGAGGTTGTCTTCCTTATAAAGAGGTGGTGCAACCTCTTCCCTACACTTGTCCCCAGCCTTCCCCATCTGTTCCTGACCTTTTTTCCCCTCTAGTGACCAGAAGCTACTCTCCCATCCTTGGCATATGGAATCCACCACTTGGAATCTGCACAGCTGGTAAAGTTTGACAGACAGTATATCAGTCTTGAATCTCTATTACTCAAGTCCCACAAGAGTACAACCATGATCTCCAATGGCTAGTACCTTCAAATTAAAGAAATACATCCACGAGAGGTGAAATCAACAACTTACATAGACTTAGATTCAGATAAAACTACCCCACTTAGTAGTTTAAATATAATCTAAGAATGTTTAAACAATGTTTAAAAGGAAGGTTAAAATAATTCCTAAGTTTTGCCATATGGTGCAGGGCCTACAATGCCTTGCACATGGTTAAGAAGTCATTATTTAGCTCATTGTTAGGTTAACTGCTCCAGCTTCCAATTTAATCATCCTTAAAGGCAACTGAATCTGAAATTTATAAGCCATTGAACTTCATGTTAAATATTTTTCTTCAGTGTACTAAACACCAGCTAGTACTTAGTGAGTCTGAAGAACATTGTTGACAATTCAAAATTTATCAAAGTTTTTGGTCTACAGATTAGGTCTTTTTTTTTAATAAGCTGCTTTATTATCTTTTTAATTAATTAATTAATTAATTAGGCTGCTCTGGGTCTTATTTGAGGCACATGGGATCTTCGTTGCCACGTGTGGGATCTTCTTTGCAGCATGCGAACTCTTAGTTGCAGCATGAGGGATCTAGTTCCCTGACCAGGGATTGAACCCCAGCCCCCTGCACTGGGAGCATGGAGTCTTAGCCACTTGACCACCAGGGAAGTCCCAGTCTACAGACTACTTCAATGAGGTGATCCTCCTGCAAACTCCCTTGATTCATGGGCAAACAGCCTTGAAGTTACAATCATTTCAACTCTCCTTAAGTTCAAACCATTATATACATATATATGTCATTTGACTGTCTTGCTAAGACTGGCCTACCAAAAGTTGGGATGATGTCTTCCATTCTTTTGTATTTCACAACAAAATATATTTAAAAAGCAAAATCTTCTCGTTGGAGTTTCAATAGCATTTTCCCTAATCAACAACAAATAGTATTAAGCACAAACAATGCACAGTGACTGGCAAATACTTTCAAAGATTTATTGTCAGTAAAATGAGCACATTTGGACAAGACCTGAAGGGCCTGGCCAAAGAATACATCTCAACAAAAACAAAATAATTAATTATCAAACGACTCCCAAAAAGGTTTTTCCTCTTCTTTTTCTTCTTCTTTTTTTTGGGGGGTGGAGTGGTAAACCTTGGTACAAGACTACTTACCGAGTGATAGGATGAAATGTTTTCCCTAACAATTTTCACTTTTTGAAATGAATAATCCTTTCTAAGTTTTTTTTTTAATTCAGAAGTAGAAACTGATTATTCTTATAATTTGATTACCTAATTATCTGATCAAGTGTAACTTTAGCTGATCTACAAATAGTTTTTAAAGTTTCTCCCAGAATTGAAAGCTCATATAATGCTTACTGAAGAATATAATGTATCAGTGAAAACGGGGAGTGGGGGAAGGATGTGGGTTACTGTTGTTTAAGAAAATAAGAACTCAATGGAGTTCTTTTAAAACCAAAACTTTTGGGACTTCCCTGGTGGTGCAGTGATTAAGAATCTGCCTGCCAATGCAGGGGACATGGGTTCAAGCCCTAGTCTGGGAAGATCCCACATGCCATGGAGCAACTAACTCCATGCGCCACAAATACTGAGCTTGCGCTCTAGAGCCCGTGAGCCACAACTACTGAGCCTGTGTGCTACAACTACTGAAGCCCATGCGCCTAGAACCTGTGCTCCGCAACAACAGAAGCCACTGCAACGAGAAGCCTGCGCGCCGCAACGAAGAGTAGCCCCTGCTTGCTGCAACTAGAGAAAGCCTGCATACAGCAACGAAGACCCAATGAAGCCAAATATAAATAAATAAATAAATTTATAAAAAACAAACAAACAAACAAAACAACCAAATTTTTCTTGTTTAAACAGTAAGCAGGTACCAGTGCAGAAAAATAAGGCCACTGGGATGTGGTTCTACTCCACCCACATCAGCTACCAAGAACTGTAGCTTTAGGGGCCTTCCTCAATACACTGGAGCACTGTCAAAGTTATAGGGGTATCAATGGCTTCTTGCTCAAAATGTAATGTTCCAGAGGGACCCTGTCCAACAGAACTTTCTGCAATAAGAGGAATATTCTATATCTATGCTGTCTAATGCAGTAGTCATTGATTGCATGTGGGTATTGAATACTTGAAATGTGTCTAGTGCAAATGAGGTTCAGAATTTTAAATCTGATTTCATTTAAATTAATTTAAATATCACTAGCCATATGTAGTTACCGTATTGAACAGTGAAGTTCTAGAAAAATTTTCAGTAAAACAGTACTTTCTGGTTTTATGACTGATTTTTAGTTCTTGCTCTGGGATTCATAAGTATGCCCAGAGTTGACTGATTCCCCCACGATACTGTATTTGGAATTAGGACTCTTTTTTTTTTTAAATTAGGTTGGCTCATCATACCTAAGGAAAGGTTGAGATAAGCTTTTTAAGTATGCTCCTGAGAAAGAAGTCACCCTAAGAAAAGAAGGACAAACTGCAGCCCAGTGGGATGCAGTAGTACCCCAAAGTGACAATGCCTGAAAATATAGTAGCAATGACGACAGGACTAGCAAGCATTTGTTTAAGACTGCATGGGAGCCATCTCTTGGGAACTCCAGCCACATTGAAGAATACTTCATAGCTGCCTGGGATCGTTTCTGGGCAGAAGAGAATGGGTAAGTCATTGAAGCTTGGGTTATAAACATTATTTTGTCTCCACTGGTACCGTCGGTCTTATGAAGCTTGGGAAGACTCAGCTTATATGTATTGAATAAAGAGATTTGACTGGCTTCCATCAGTATAACATATTACAGCAGTTTTATCACCTGTCTGATAAAATTTTAAAATGACAATCCAGGATGATATCCAAATTAATTTTAGAAAGTTAACAGTAATCCTAAGAGTCAAATACATACTTTTTTGAAGTGAAAGGGAAAAATAGCCTATAAGATCGACACCAGATGGACAAAACTGAATTGCTTATATGAATCATATAAAATTCAGTTTTAATGAATTTCTTAAAGAGAGTAACAAGATAAATGTGAAATTACAAGAGCTGAGTTACTTAGATTTACCTTATCAATAACTGCCAACCAAATATTTTAATATAAAGATAAATGGGAATCCTGCAGCCTGTGGAACAAAAACCACATTCACAGAAAGACAGACAAGATTAAAAGGCAGAGGACTATGTACCAGATGAAGGAACAAGATAAAACCCCAGAAAAACAACTAAATGAAGTGGAGATAGGCAACCATCCAGAAAAAGAATTCAGAATAATGATAGTGAAGATGATCCAGGACCTCGGAAAAAGAATAGAGGCAAAGAACAAGAAGATGGAAGAAATATTTAACAAAGGTCTAGAAGAATTAAAGAACAAACAATCAGAGACTAACAACACGATAACCGAAATGAAAAACACACTAGAAAAATCAATAGCAGAATAACTGAGGCAGAAGAATGGATAAGGAACCTGGAAGACAGAATGGTGGAATTCACTGCTGTGGAACAGAATAAAGAAAAAAGAATGAAAAGAAATGAAGACAGCCTAAGAGACCTCTGGGACAACATTAAGTGCAACAACACTCGCATTATAGGGGTCCCAGAAGGGGAAGAGAGAGAGAAAGGACCAAGAAAATATTTGAAGAGATTATAGTGGAAAACTTCCCTAACATGGGAAAGGAAATAGCCACCCAAGTCCAGGAAGTGCAGCGAGTCCCATACAGGATAAACCCAAGGAGAAACACGCCAAGACACATAGTAATCAAATGGGCAAAAATTAAAGACAAAGAAAAATTATTGACAGCAGCAAGGGAAAAACGACAAGTAACATACAAGGGAACTCCCATAAAGTTAACAGCTGATTTCTCAGCAGAAACTCTATAAGCCAGAAGGGAGTGGCATGATATACTTAAAGTGATGAAAGGGAAGAACCTACAACCAAGATTAGTCTACCCAGCAAGGATCTCATTCAGATTCGATGGAGAAATCAAAAGCTTTGCAGACAAGCAAGAGCTAAGAGAATACACGACCACCAAACCAGCTCTACAACAAATGCTAAAGGAATTTCTCTAAGAGGGAAACACAAGAGAAGAAAAGGATCTACAAAAACAAACCCCAAAACAATTAAGAAAATGGTCATAAGAACATACATATCGATAATTACCTTAAATGTGAATGGATTAAATGCTCCAACCAAAAGACACAGGCTTGCTGAATGGATACAAAAACAAGACCCATCTATATGCTGTCTACAAGAGACCCACTTCAGACCTAGGGACACATTCAGACTGAAAGTGAGGGATGGAAAAAGATATTCCATGCAAATGGAAACCAAAAGAAAGCTGGAGTAGAAATACTCATATCAGATAAAATGTACTTTAAAATAAAGAATGTTACAAGAGACAAGGCAGGACACTACATAATGAGCAAGGGATCAATCCAAAAAGAAGATATAACAATTATAAATATATATGCACCCAACATAGGAGCACCTCAATACATAAGGCAAGTGCTAACAACTATAAAAGAGGAAATCGACAGTAACAAAATAATAGTAGGGGACTTTAACACCTCACTTACACCAATGGACAAATCATCCAAAATGAAAATTAATAAAGAAACAGAAGCTTTAAACAACATAATAGACCAGATAGATTTCATTGATATTTATAGGACATCCCATCCAAAAACAGCAGATTACACTTTCTTCTCAAGTGCACACGGAACATTCTCCAGGATAGATCACATCTTGGGTCACAAATCAAGCCTCAGTAAATTTAAGAAAATTGAAATCATATCAAGCATCTTTTCTGACCACAACGCTAGGAGATTAGAAATGAATTAAGGGAAAAAAATGTAAAAAACATAAACAGGGCTTCCCTGGTGGCGCCATCATTGAGAGTCCACCTGCTAATGCAGGGGACACAGGTTCGTGCCCCGGTTTGGGAAGATCCCACATTCCACGGAGCAGCTGGGCCTGTGAGCCATGGCCGCTGAGCCTGCGCGTCTGGAGCCTGTGCTCCGCAAGGGGAGAGGCCACAATGGTGAGAGGCCCGCATACCGCAAAAAAACAAAACAAAACAGAACAAAAACACAAACACATGGAGGCTAAACAATACGTTACTAAGTAACCAAGAGATCACTGAAGAAATCAAAGAGAAAATAAAAAAATACCTAGAGACAAATGACAATGAAAACACGATGATCCAAAACCTATGGGATGCAGCAAAAGCCATTCTAAGAGGGAAGTTTATAGCTATACAAGCCTACCTCAAGGAACAAGGAAAAATCTCAAGTAAACAATCTAACCTTACAACTAAAGGAACTAGAGAAAGAAGAGCAAACAAAACCCAAAGTTAGAAGAAGGAAAGAAATCATAAAGATCAGAGAAGAAATAAATAAAATAGAAACAAAGAAAACAATAGCAAAGATCAATAAAACTAAAAGTTGGTTCATTGAGAAGATAAGCAAAATTGATAAACCATTAGCCAGACTCATCAAGAAAAAGAGGGAGAGGACTCAAATCAGTAAAATTAGAAATGAAAAAGGAGAAGTTAAAATAGACACTGAAGAAATACAAAGCATCCTAAGAGACTACTACAAGCAACTCTATGCCTATAAAATGGACAACCTGGAAGAAATGAACAAATTGTTAGAAAGATAAGCAAAATTGATAAACCATTAGCCAGACTCATCAAGAAAAAGAGGGAGAGGACTCAAATCAGTAAAATTAGAAATGAAAAAGGAGAAGTTAAAATAGACACTGAAGAAATACAAAGCATCCTAAGAGACTATTACAAGCAACTCTATGCCTATAAAATGGACAACCTGGAAGAAATGAACAAATTGTTAGAAAGATAAGCAAAATTGATAAACCATTAGCCAGACTCATCAAGAAAAAGAGGGAGAGGACTCAAATCAGTAAAATTAGAAATGAAAAAGGAGAAGTTAAAATAGACACTGAAGAAATACAAAGCATCCTAAGAGACTACTACAAGCAACTCTATGCCTATAAAATGGACAACCTGGAAGAAATGAACAAATTCTTAGAAAGGTATAAAATTCCAAGACTGAACCAGGAAGAAACAGAAAATATGAACAGACCAATCACAAGTTATGAAATCGGAACTGTGATTAAAAATCTTCCAACAAACAAAAGTCCAGGACCAGTTGGCTTCACAGGTGAATTCTATCAAACATTGAGAGAACAGCTAACACCCATCCTTCTCAAACTCTTCCAAAAAATTTCAGAGGAAGGAACACTCCCAAACTCATTCTATGAGGCCACCATCACCCTGATACCAAAACGAGACAAAGATACTACAAAAAAAGAAAATTACAGACCAATATCACTGATGAATTAGATGCAAAAATGCTCAACAAAATACGAGCAAACAGAATCCAACAGCACATTAAAAGGATTATACACTGTGATCAAGTGGGATTTATCCCAGGGATGCAAGGATTCTTCAATATATGCAGATCAATCAATGTGATACACCATATTAACAAACTGGAGGAAAAAAACCATATGATCATCTCAATAGGTGCAGAAAAAGCTTTCAACAAAATTCGACACCGATTCATGATAAAAAGTCTCCAGAAAGTGGGCATAGAGGGAACCTACCTCAACATAATAAAGGCCATATAAGACAAACCTACCGCAAACATCATTCTCAATGGTGAAAAACTGAAAGCATTTCCTCTAAGATCAGGAACAAGACAAGGATGTCCACTCTCTCTGCTATTATTCAACATACTTTTGGAAGTCCTAGCCACGGCAGTCAGAGAAGAAAAAGAAATAAAAGGAATACAAATTGGGAAAGAAGAAGTGAAACTGTCACTGTTTGCAGATGACATGATACTATACATAGAGAATCCTAAAGATGCCACCAGAAAACTACTAGAACTAATCAATGAATTTGGTAAAGTTGCAGGATACAAGGTTAATGCACAGAAATCTCTTGCATTCCTATACACTAATGATGAAAAATCTGAAAGAGAAATTAAGGAAACACTCCCATTTACCACTGCAACAAAAAGAATAAAATATCTAGGAATAAACCTACCTAGGGAGACAAAAGACCTGTATCCAGAAAACTATAAAACACTGATGAAAGAAATGAAAGATGATACCAACAGATGGAGAGATATACCATGTTCTTGGATTGGAAGAACCAATATTGTGAAAATGACTATACTACCCAAAGCAATCTACAGATTCAATGCAATCCCTATCAAATTACCAATGGCATTTTTTACGAAACTAGAACAAAGTAATCTTTAAATTTGTATGGAGACACAAAAGACCCTGAATAGGCAAAGCAGTCTTGAGGGGAAAAAATGGAGCTGGAGGAATCAGACTCCCTGACCTCAGACTATACTACAAAGCTACAGTAATCAAGACAATATGGCACTGGCACAAAAACATAAACATAGATCAATGGAACAAGATAGAAAGCCCAGAGATAAACCCAGGTACCTATGGTCAACTAATCTATGACAAAGGAGGCAAGGATATACAATGGAGAAAAGACAGTCTCTTCAACAAGTGGTGCTGGGAATACTGGACAGCTACATGGAAAAGAATGAAATTAGAACACTCCCTAACACCATACACAAAAATAAACTCAAAATGGATTAGAGACCTAAATGTAAGACTGGACACTATAAAACTCTTAGAGGAAAACATAGGAAGAACACTGTATGACATAAATCACAGCAAGATCTTTTTTGACCCACCTCCTAGAGCAATGGAAATAAAAACAAAAATAAACAAATGGGACCTAATGAAACTTAAAAGCTTTTGCAAAGCAAAGGAAACTACAAACAAGATGAAAAGACAACCCTCAGAATGGGAGAAAATATTTGCAAATGAATCAATGGACAAAGGATTAATCTCCAAAATATATAAACAGCTCATGCAGCTCAATATTAAAAAAAAAATCCAATCCAAAAATGGGCAGAAGACCTAAATAGACATTTCTCCAAAGAAGACATACAGATGGCCAAGAA
>RJWK010005093.1:0-56880 GCA_004363435.1 Platanista minor
TTGCAACCTTGTAGTTTAAAAGTCTCCCACCCCCGACACAATTATGTAATCACTGTGAACCCCAAAGCATCCTTGTTTAACAAGCACCCTTACCTCTTGCCAGCTCACGTCCTAATTCTTGACAACGTATGTAACTTTGTGGTTTTTTACCTTTTTAAGCCTACCCCATTTTATAGTCCAGCAGAACACAATTCGAGTACTTTCTTGGGCTGCAGTTCTAACAAACCCCAAATAAAAGCGTTTTTCCTTTTTTTTTTTTTTTTTTTTTCTTCAACCAGGTCTCTGTTCTTGGAATTCTTGGTTAACAGTTACATTAACAGGTTTATTTCCTAATACGAACTTCCTGTATGTATTCTTCTGTGTTCAATGAGGTAAAAACCAAGTCTAAAGGCCTTCCCACATTCCTTAACATTCACAGGGCTTCTTGCCTGTATGAATTTTCTGCTGACAGGTAAGTTGACCACATGCACTAAAAGTTTTCACACATTCCTTACATTCACAGGGTTTCTTGCCTGTATGAATTTTCTGATGTTTTGCTCTGCCACTCATTTCTCAAAATAGATCCTTTAAGACAAGGAGTTTTACTTCCTCCTATTATCTTCCATCGGGATAAACTGATTTCATAAATGTCCTTCTCTGGAGATAACTTCTTGGTCTTATACCTGGAGAGTAAACCTCGAATTTGATTTTTTGATGTGCAGCAGCAATTCTCTCCTTCTCACATGACTTCACACTCCAATGGAACAGGTATAGGAGAACAGCTCTTTCCCAGGGCTGTGACGCTGGGGTTCTGAGAAGTGCCTGTCTCTGTCAGACGCAAGTCCCACGCCTCCTCCAAGCGTGTAGGCGGTGAAAGGCCGAGGAGGCTCCAGGAAACCTCAGACCCATGAACACGAACCCTTGAATAACAGGTTGAGACTGACTCCAGCCTGCTACCCTGCGGGAAGTGTCTTCGCCTCTCTGAAATTTAAAATGAGCCTGGGTCCCTAATTTCTGGGGACAGCTTAAACAACTGGTAGGTCAAACTTTTTTATCTTATATTGAACAGATTGGAACCCCAGGTCCTAATTTATGCCTATTGTTCTGGCATAGTTACTAATAGTTCCATTGCTACACTCAAACTTTGGATGGTAAAGCATGTGACTTTACCCTTTACCCATGTGACTTAAGCCTCTAACTTAGCTAAGCCACAACAGCACACATATGTTTTATAAGCTAGGGTAGACCTGTCCAATAGAGATAATGTGAACCACAAATGTAGTTTAAAATTTTCTAGTAGCCACATTCATAAGAGGAGAAAGAAGTAGGTAAATTGTAAGAGCATGTTTTGTTAAACTAAATATATCTAAAGTACTATATTTTAAACATGTGGCACTAACCTCATTTCAGGTACTCAGCATACACATGTGGCTAGTGGCTACCATACTGGAAAGCACAGATCTAAGTCTTTGCTTCCCCTGCCATGGCTTAAACTTGTATATCAAAGCTTCACCACACAAAAGTACTTTTTGCAGTGAATAGAAACATAAATCTTCCCTTATCAGTTTCCTTCAACATATAGAAAACCTGCTCCACAAGTCTTTCTGTGACTATAAGAGTTCAACGTGTTTCCACTTTCAGGCTCCCCACAAGACTACTGCACAAATCAGTTCCTAATGTAGTTTTGTTCTTTGTGAGGCAGGCTTCCATCCTATTCTACAGGAGACATAAATTGCTTGACATTCAAGGAGATTAGGTTTTGTCAGGCTGCTAAGCTAGCCGATAGAGGTTCACAGACCAAGAGAGAAGGTTGGTCATGGACTTTCTCACTGTGTTGACTTCCTCACTGAATAATGGCTCACTGTAGGACACTTGAAAAATCAATCCATCATAGTAGTTATAGGAATGCTTAGGTATAAGTTGTATACCATTATGTGTAATTTTGTTTCTGTTCACAAGTCCATCTCTAGCCCTTGGGAATGTTGCTAAACAAAATGTTGCAGAATCATCCAGCATATCAGGAACTACAGGCTCCAAAGTAGGTTCAGAAAGAAGGAATCAGGATAAACTAATTCAGTATCTCTCCTGATGTCCTGACCTGAGTGTATGAGACCCTAGGAAGAAGGAAGCACATTCCAGCACCTGTCTTGTCTTCCTTTAAAAAACCTGTGAAGGACTATCTAATATTTGGGAGTGCAAAATGTGTATGCATGCAACACTTCAGTCCCATGATCTAAGTATCTGGGATTTTACCCCCAGGGGGTACATTTCCACTTTATACCTTGGAAGAGACAGCACAACGTAGTATAGTCATTGCTCCCTAAATTATTCCACAGAAGAAAACAATGGCATAAATCTATGAATACTGCTTAGAGGAAACCAAATCACACCAAATGTATTTAAAGTCTCCTGGCGTATCCTAAAAATGTTGAGTAAATTTACATTTTATTATATATGTGTTGGTTTTAACACAAATAGTGTATTTCCTCAAAATGTTAGAGGAAAGTAAAGTGTTTTGTTTTGTTTTGTTTTTTTGGTGGTACGCGGGTCTCTCACTGTTGTGGTCTCTCCCGTTGCGGAGCACAGGCTCCGGACGCGCAGGCTCAGCGGCCATGGCTCATGGGCCCAGCCGCTCCGCGGCTTGTGGGATCTTCCCGGAGCGGGGCACAAACCCGTGTCCTCTGCATCGGCAGGCGGACTCTCAACCACTGCGCCAGCAGAGAAACCCTGGAATGTCTTTTTAATATTGGAATGGAGAGGGAGGCGTTAAGCTCTCCCTCTATCGTTTGAATTGGTGACTTCAATAGACAACTTCAGTGCTGGTGTCGTGATTCCCATAGAAGTGCATCCAAGGTAAATCCAGACCTTCTCAATTCAGGAGGAACCAACAGTTGACCAGTATTCAGAGAGTAACTCTCATGTTTACTGAGAAGATCAACACTGAGCAGTAATAAAAGAAGAGGCTTTTGGAGTGGCTTTTGTCTGTCCTTGGGGAGCTCAGAGGGCAAGCAGTGTAACACCAGAAACTAAGATGAAGGAGATAGAAGGAAATATTTAGGAAGATTGATGTGAAAAAATTCTGGGACTAGTACACTCCTTGATGTCTGTAGCTAAAAGTGAGAAAGACTGTGCCATATGGAAGGTTTTCACGATGGATTTCTCAGAAGTTCTGAAGCTGGGCCACTGCTCTATGACAAACATAAACATCTTCTTTGCATATTCAGACTCTGAATAAGATTTCATTTGTAAAACCAAATATTTCTAGAGCTTAAAAAATTGAAATCTGCCAGCATAAATGATTTCTTTGTTTTCATCATATTCTGAAAGTCTACATTTCTAATGATGAAAAAAGAAGCAGAATCTTTTGACCAATCTTTTGCTGAATTCATAATTACATGAAAAAATGCTATTTTTTAATGTATAATTAATGAGAGGAAATTATAGCTCCTCAGTAGTCTAATTTAAATCACTGTGTGAACTATTTCAAATGATTAAAAATACCTGCTAGCACAGCCTTCAGCGTTGAAAGCAGTTAGCTCTGTAAAGATAGGTATTCATTAGGCAAACAAGTAGCTTGTCTACACTGGAGTCCCTCCAGAATGAGGTGTGACTTTCTCCTTAAGTCAAACTTAATTATTTAATGGTGCAATTAAAAATAGTGGATGTTTTAGATTATGATTTAGAAGGTATGAAGTTCCATTACTGTACAGCTTCGTATCTTGCAAGGCTTCTTTGTGTCCATAAAAGGTGATAAGATTTTCTTGTAGTTTCTCTAGCCAAAGCTGTGGGAGAAAACTCGACTCAGCTTCAGAAAACTTCAGAAGTCATATCTTTTGAATAGTGTTAAATTTTCATCTGTTTAGTCTGTCATTTTTACCTTTAGGCAGTGATAATCTCATATTTAAAAAAAAAATCTTAATTAAACTATGGACAATAAATGAGCTATATCTTTCTGAGATGACAAGTTGAATGACAAATTTACTTCAAAGTTGAACTAAACACCAAACACTAATACAATTCAAAACATGTTTTACAAAGATATACTCTGATCTTTTATAAGATTTTTAAACACATGATAAAATATTGATTGACTTCTCATTATAAATATTGGAACTTATTCATTCACACAAAAGGGAAAACAAACAAATATTTATCTGAGATACAACTGGCAGAAGGAGGAAATATTGACACTCTTCTTCAGTCTTTGCTCATCTTGCACTATCTCTAGCTGGTATTTTGAATTCTATCCTATGCTTCCTTAGTGAAATAGAGGTGACCATGTTGGGGGAGAGACATGGCTAGTTGATATATTTCATTTCACCAGATTGAGGAACAACAACAACGTCTTCTGATAATTAATATGACTTGGATTCCCATCTCAGTGCAAGTTTTTCTTTTCCACCAAGAATACTTTTAAAATATAGCCAAAACAAAATCAAAACTACAATGAGGTCTCACCTCATACTGGTCAGAACATCCATAATCAAAAAGTCTACAAATAATAAATGCTGTAGAGGAAGTGGAGAAAAAGGAAACTCCTACACTGTTGGTGGGAATGTAAATTGGTGGAGAACAGTATGCACGTTCTTTTATAAAAACAAAAATAGAGTTACCATAAGATCCAGCAATCCCACTCCTGGGCATAACTCTAATTTGAAAAGATGCATGCACCCCAATGTTCATAACAGCACTATTTACAATAGCCAAGACATGGAAGCAACCTAAATGTCCATCACAGATGAATGGATAAAGAAACTGTGGTATAGATACACAATGGACTACTTCTCAGCCATAAAAAAGAATGACATAATGCCATGTGGAACAACATGGATGGACCTAGAGATTGTCATACTAAGTGTAGTAAGTCAGACAAAGACAGATATCATATGATATCACTTATATGCGGAAGCTAAAAAAAAGATACAAATGAACTTATATACAAAACAGAAATGGACTCACAGACAGAGAAAACAAACTTATGGTTACCAAAGGGGAAAGATGGTGGGAGGGACAAATTGGGAGTTTGGGGTTAACAGATTCACAATACTATGTAGAAAATAGATAACAACAAGGACCTACCGCGTAGCACAGGGAACTATATTCCGTATCTTGGAAAAGAACCTGAACAAGAATGTATGTATGAACATTCATATACATACATATATGTATGTATTATATATGTATAACATATATGTAAAAAACTGAGTCACTTTGCTGTACACCTGAAGCACTGTCAATCAACTATACTGCAATTTAAAAATATCTAAAATGTAGCCCAAACAAATAGGGTTTGTATGTGCACAAAGCCCTTTCCCTGTATAAATTAAGTTAATCCTCACAAAGCTATGAGGTGGATCATATTATTATACCATTTTACTAATGGTAAAATTGAAGCCTAGTGTCATTGGCCAAGGATCTCACAGACAGTACCTGGGAAAGACAAAGATCCCGATTTTAACAACTACTCATCTTCCATGGTGAATATATTCTTTCCACTATGACAAATTGCCTATAAATAATAGCCTTGAAGATAGCTACCTATGTCTACACAGTTTCCTGTGCCAATTATAAAATGAAAAGACACATAGCTGATTTCCCATTATTTTCATATGCTTTAGAGATCTTTTAAAAAGATGGTGTTCAAGCATATTTTAAGTGAAAAAAGAATCAGTTATAAAAGAGTTTACAAAGTACAGATATAGTATTTAAATATATGCTGTAAATACATCTATAAAGACGATGTATAAAGATTTGATGAATTAATCGTTTATGAACAGTTGATTACATGTTAGATGATGGTTAAAAATTGTAGAGTATAGGGACATCCCTGATGGCACAGTGGTTGAGAGTCCGCCTGACGATGCAGGGGACACGGGTTCGTGCCCCGGTCCTGGAAGATCCCACATGCCGCGGAGCGGCTGGGCCCGTGAGCCATGGCCGCTGAGCCTGCGCGTCCGGAGCCTGTGCTCCGCAACGGGAGAGGCCACAACAGTGATAGGCCCGTGTACCGCAAAAAAAAAAATTGTAGAGTATAAATACACATTTTTAAAGTATGCTTATATATGAAGACTTGAAGTGTATACATGAAACATTAATAATTATTTATCAATGGTTAATTTTATTATGGATGACTTAAGTGTTCATCTTAAATATCTTTTCTATTCATAATGACCTCTAGCCTTATTTATTCTTCTCCCTGACTCCAGCAAGGCCCGTAACAGCTCTCCTACCTGGGTAGCTAGAGCATAGGGTTCTATTAGCCTTCCTTGTTCTCCTGGAACATTGCACAGAGGCCGCTCCTAGGTGGACCCCGACTTCCTGTGCATGCTGGCCAGCTTGCATCAGTCCTGTGCTCCACACCACTGAGATGGGTCATACCTGAAGCAGCGGCACCAGTGGCCCCAAGTCCAACACAGTCCTGACAATACTTAGCTCCCATTTACAGCTCCTTTCTAAAATGTTTTGCTTATATTTCCTTCTCACAGTCTTATCATTCCTGACGTTACGGATAGTTCTTTACACATTTTTTTTTACCCAGCTTGAAGATGTTTGAAAACAGGGGCTGTGTTCAAATATTAAATAAGTCCCCCAAAGCATAATTTTCTTACACGTGTGCAACTCTAAAGATGTTTCCTCATCTAAAATGAAAATCTATATCATAGCTGCAAAGAAGTTAATAATACATTCATGGTAGTAATAGCTAACACCTCTTGGGTATTCACTTTATACTCTGTGCTGTTTTAAGGGCCTAAGACACACATTCTCATTTAATCCTTGCAACAGCTCAATGAAGTAGATTCTATGTATGGTGACCAACCATCCAGCATTTAGCACTGAAAGCCTCATGTCCTCAGGAGACCCATAAGTCTCAGGCAAATCAGGACAGTTTGTCACCCAAATATTAATCCCTTTTGTTGATGAGAAAGGTAGACTTAGAGATGTTAAGAAATCTGCCCCAGGTCACAAAACTGGTAAGTGGAAGAGGCAGGATTCATAACAGGCAGTTTGGCACCAGAGAGTATACTCTTAATTAGAGCATATGTCATAATAGCGTAACAAGACCAAAATCCGAGAGAAGAGGCAGAAATGATGACTTGGTTTTGGAGAAAGTAACTTTTTGAGTGAAAAATAGAGAAGTGCAACTATTATTTTTTCACTTTTCAGATATCATGACTAATCCTTAGCTTGGTTAGTTGTTTTCCCCAGTATCACACATACAATAGGGACAGAGTCAGGATTGGAGCCTAGTATATCTGACTCCTCCACCTGCATACTTTACCAGCATCCACGGAAGAGATGATTGGTGAAATAGAAAACCAATGGGGGTGAGACTGCTAGCCAACGACGATACTAATGAGACTGTGCCACCTACCTACCCAGAGGTAACTTATTCAGGGGTGGAGACACCTTCCAACCTGGGATTTTCAGTTCTCTGCCCTGAGAAGTTGGGATTTTATCAAAAGGACAGAGAGCCTAAAAGTGTTAGAACCATGTCATCTTAATATCAGTTCTCTAGAAAGAAACCTCAGAAGCCCTGCTGCTGTGGTCCCTGGAGAGACTCCTGCCCTGGGGACAGGGCTGCTATCCAGCTCTCTCTTCCTATAAGCTACACGTGCATCCGCCTCAAAAATGCTCTTGTTGCTAAGTTAGTCAAGCTCATAACAAAAGGAAAAGTTACTAATACAAATGGCAAGGCAAAGGTTCGGATATGGTTGAACAGTTAACAACATAGAAGAATAAACTAAGAGTCAGGACATCAAACTGAAAAGAACCTCAAATTAATTGTATTAGGATTCGTCCTAATATATGTGTGTGTATAAATATTTATTATCATAACTTTTATATATTATATAGATATAATTTATTATATATTTATGCACAATATAATTATAATTTATAATAATATCTGTTTATATTTATAAACATTTATATTTCTAGAAATATATTTATTTCTATATTTGAATATCTTCATTTAAATATTATAAATAAATATAACACACTATATATAAAGAGATAATTTATGGTAAGGAATTGGCTCACATACTTATGGAGGCTGAGAAGCCCCAAGATCTTGCAGTCAGCAAGATGGAGACCCAGCAGACTCAGTGGTGTAGTTCCAGTCCAAGCCCTAGTCTGAAGGCAGTGGAAGACTGATATTCCAGCCCAAAGACAGTCAGCAGAGAGGAGTTCTGCTTAGCCAAATATCTGGACAGCCCATGGCCCCATCAAGCTGATGCATAACTTAACCATAACACTGATACTTGTTGGCCATCTTGCTAGAAATGCTTGAAAAGGGATCAGAGGCTCAAAGGTATTGATCTAAAGAAATCTAAAGCCCAACTTTAAGATTTTATGACTATATCTGGAGTATTTGAGTTAAAGTTATTGTGATTGTTAGGGGGAAAAGAAACTAATTAAGCTAATAGAAATTAAAGGGAAAGGGATGGACTTACCACTGGGACAATAAAAGAATAGCCTGATGTCAAGTATGCATATTTAGAAGTTCCTGCAGAGAGCACAGGGTCAGCTCTCATCTCTGTTTTTCTGTCCTAATTTTTCTGCATTTCTCCTTTATCACAGCTCTATTTTCTGCTGACACATCTTGCTTGTAGGAGCCAATATGGCTGGCCTGGCCCAGTACCTACAATAACAGTTCAGCCTCAACTTGATACCCACTATGTATATCCTATTGCAGTAGCCTCTTAACTGATCTTGATTTTGTTCTTTGCCCCATCTTCCATGTTCATACAGAAACCACAGCTGACCTTGCCTACACATCCTCTTACCACTCCCCAGCTTAAAAATCTCTGAATGGCTCCCCATTTGGTTTAGAAAAAAATCCAAACTCTACTATGGTAAAAATGTTGCACAACTGGCTCTTTCTCATGATTTAGGTTATGGTCCAAATGTCACCTCCTTATAAAACCTGCCCTGACCACTAAATCCAAAGTCGCTCCATCATATACTTTCTGACACATCATTGGTTCCTTTAGCTTATAACTATCAAAACTTGTCTCATTTATTTATTTCTTCACATTTATTATCCTACTCCCTCTACCTGAATTTAAGCTTCCAGCAAACAGGCATTTTGTCTCTCTGTTATGAATATATCCTAAGAACCTAAAATAGTACCTGTACATAAGATTTTTAGAATAAATTCATGAATGAAATTCCCAATGTAAACGTTGTGATTGATTGAATCCAGCTCAGGACCCTTGGTCAGATGCAAACCCAGCCAAATCATCTGTGGCCTTTTGTGCAGTGAATCATGCTCGTGAGCTTTCAAAGTTTTAGGGTAAAGTGTTATAGAGACAGGGTGCCTCTGGATTAGAACACTTGCCATGGTGTGTACAATACAGCTTCTCTGTGGGATAAGATCTGGGAGATCACATGTATGCTGCTACTTCTCTACAAGTAAGATTTTCTCTATAAACCATATTTTTATTTGTACTTGTGGTCTAGTGGGTCATCAGTGGTATCATTTTGTGTCACATTTAGCTTGGGGCATTGAGGTAATATAATGAATGAAGTATCAATTTATAAAGTTTACTACTAATAATGATTATGTGATGCCAGTCTTTAATGAAAAATTACTCATTACATGGTGAGAAGGGATGTTCTTTTAATCCATGTGAATATTTTCTACTTGGAGAAACAAGGGGCAGTATAGTACTGTGGTCAAGTCTATAGGCTCTGCAGCCACCGTGACGTGGGTTCAAACTCCACTTCCACCACTTAAGAGCTGAGTCACTTTAAGGAAGTTTCCTGATCTCTCTGGGCCTCTTTTCATCATTTATAAAACTGTGACAATAATACAATAGTTCCTATTTCAAATGATTGCTGTACCAAATACATAACTAGAAAGCACTTCAAACAGTGCCTGTATAAACAGTCAATAAATTATTATCTATAAGGGTTTAAGAGAGATAGCAATTCATCCCTTCAAGAGATAATTGCTGAATACCTACTGTGGGCTAGGCAGCGTAAGTTCTGAGGATACATCTGTGATTAAGAAATAGATCCATTGTTCTGAAAAACAATTAAGTTAAATAAAAATTAATTGACAAGACTTAAAGATATGAAAGGGAATGAAAGTTGAGGATCCACTAGATTTGGTAGAGGGTTGTTATCTAGGAAAGCAATGGTAATATTATAGAACTGTGTTTCTCCTTCGGAGATTCAGTCCAAAAAATCACTAAAAAATATTAAGATTCCCAAAAACTCACAGTAATCGAAGACATGAAAGTCTCATTGTACAACATTAATCAGTGGATGTTGTTTATTAAGTGTTCACTGTATGCAAAGCCATTGTTTAGACATTCTGTTATTTAAGGCTAATCTGTAATCCTTGATGTCAGGAATAGTAGATACTATATTTGTCTGCTCAGCAATCCTTATTTCTTTTGAGTAGTTTGCCTTCTCCATTTCTTTTGCTCTGAAAAGTCACTCAAAGTCTAATCAGGAGACAGAAACCACCATACAGTTATTTGAACAAGAAAAGTTTAAAATAAAGAATGATAAACTATAGCAGGGCATTGGAATAACAAGAGATCAGCAGTAAAAAGTAAAGAGAACTCTAGAGAATTAGGAATAGCATATATAAGAAGAAGCACTACCCCCAGGATAGTAAATTGAATAATCATGGCCACCCAAAGCCTCAGAATGTGACCTTATTTGGAAATAAGGTCTCTATGGAGGCAATTAATAAATTTAAAATGAGGTCATATGGATTAGGTTGAGCCCTAAATCCAATGACTGGTATCTTTTTAAGAAGGCCTTATGAAGATGTACACAGAGGGGAGTGCACCATGGGAAGATGATATAAAGGATGCAGCTACAAGCCAAGGAGCACCTAGGATTGGTGGCAACCACTAAAAGCTAAGAAAGAGGCATGGGATGGTTTCTTTCTCAAAGTCTCCAGAAAGGACCAATCATGTCAATACCTTGATTTTAGACTTCTGAACTCCCAAACTTTGAAAGAATACATTTCTGTTGTGGTTAGGCACCAAGTTTGTGGTAATAGGCTGTGGAAGCACTAAAAAGCTAATTCACCTGTAACTGAGATCGAATGACCAAAGAAGAGCCCCTGCCCCACCCCCAGGGCTGAGATCCAGACCTTGTTGGGGAGGTCACGCCTGTGGATCACTGGATGGCAGCAAAGTCACTGTGATGCTTCACTGGTAGAATTCACTGCAAATCTGCCTTCTGGGACATTGGAGAAAGGGAAAGCCAAGCATAGGTGGTATCTTGCCAGAAGCATTCTACTATAAAACTTTCCAAGAGGGTTGCTGGGGAAAGCTGCCAGCCACTGAGAGCTGCTGACCACTGTGCATTGGAGGGAAGTTATCTGCATGGCAGGAGCTGGGCATTGGAGAAGCTGCATGTGCCACAAGATCTGGGTGCTGGCAAAGCTGGGCATGGCAGGAACCTGCTGGGCTAGCATGGCAGCACAAGAAAAGACAGCCCCTTTGTTGCAGGAAGGGGAGCGCCTTCTAGGGCCCAGGAGTGGGCTCTTGTCTAACACTTGGAAATGAACTGTCCGAGGAGACACATGTGCTGACAAAGCAAGAGACTTTACCGGGAAGGGGCACTGGGGCAGAGAGCAGCAGGGTAAGGGAAACCAGGAGAAATGCTCTGCCACGTGGCTTACAGTCTCAGGTTTTATGGTAATGGAGTCAGTTTCCAGATTGTCTCTGACCCATCATTCTGACTCAGGGTCCTTCTGGGTGGTGCATGCATCACTCAACCAAGATGCATTCCAGTGACAAGGATTCTGGGAGGTTGATAGGACATATGGATTGGTGTTTCCTCTCTCCTCTTGACCTTCCCCAAATTCTTCTTCTTGGTGGTAGCTTGTTAGTTCCATGTTCCTTACCAGGACCTCCTGTTGTAAGATAACTCCTGCAAGGGGTTACTATCGTGTCTGGCCAGGGCGGGCAGTTTCGGTCAATTGTTCCCCTAACACCTTGCTCCTGCAGTGTTTCTTCCATGCTCTTACTGACAAAGCTTAACATTGTGTCAGCTGGCAAAGGGAATATATTTAAAAGCCCCAACTCCATTTTCAAAGAGTGGGTAATGAGTGTAATGGGATTGGGATAAATTGATAACTGGCCTGGCTGTCAATCTTGTATTTTTGGCACATCCCTTCCTGAGCCACAGGAGCGAGCAGTTGGGTTTTGGAGAACCATGGACTGCACTGAAGTACCAACATTGAGAGAAATTCCTTTTTCTCTTTGTAGTACTAAAACTAAAGAACATGAACCTAGGGTTGTTATACGCCACCTTACATGATATATAGAGAGAGTCTACCTGCAAAAATAACAGCACAATCACAAACAGACTCTGTGGAAAAACACAGAGATTATGCCCTAATGAAACCACAGGGACCCCTGGATCCAACCTTACCTAAAGCTTATTCACTCCCCAAATTCCTACACAGTCCCATTTTTCCATTGTTTGAGTTGAGTTTCTGACACTTCAGGCAAAATTATCCTAACAACCAGAAGGCTATCTATAGCTGTTATCTAGGCAGCTGTAGGGCAGGCCTGGGGTTACACTAAAGTGTGCTTTGTTTTGCAGAAACTAACCATTAAAAGGTAGAAAGCTCCAAACACCATGTTCCAGAAAGGTTACATTGCTTTCTAGTCAACAAGATATACAGTGTGAACAACGAAGCACCTACTTGCTTGCAGTTTTGGGCAACTTAGAGTACCCTTTGCCTTATTACAATGACCTTGCCTACCCTTTCATGAATATGCATGTTACCCTGCCCCCAGGTTGAGAACTTCCTTGGTCCAGCCCTTTGGGGAGACAGTGCTTTGAGAGCTATCTCCCTGTCTCCTTACTTGTCACAAGTAATAAATGCCTCTGCTTTAATCAAAAACCACGTGTTGTGTTCATTGGCTATACACCTCAAGTGATGGACCCATCCAATTTAGTAGCATAGCTAAGAGGAGTTTCCTTGTCCCACTCTCCAGATTGTTATGTTTGGAGTATGTTCTTTGGAATCAAGTGAGTTAGGCTTAAATTCTGCTACCTCCATTTATTAGCTGCTCCCTTAAGTGATCTTCAATTCTATCTCTAAAAATGGATAAAGCTCTCTCACGACATTGTAAAAAAAAAAGAATGTTCAAATAATGCCACTTGATTCTCTCAGTTCAATTTCTTCACTATTGCATTGAAAATATCAGCCTACATGGAAGCAGTATTAAACCATACTTCTCCAAGTTTAAAGGGTCAAAAAATACATGTATAGGAGATTCACTTAATACTGATCCAAAGATGGACTAAAAAAGATCCTTCTGTACTGTATTGTTATGCAATTCCTTCAA
This sequence comes from Platanista minor, assembly GCA_004363435.1. Taxonomy (NCBI): domain Eukaryota; kingdom Metazoa; phylum Chordata; class Mammalia; order Artiodactyla; family Platanistidae; genus Platanista; species Platanista minor. Next base: position 13,311 of record RJWK010005093.1, read on the forward strand.
TCCAACCAGACACACTTTTCACACTATGTTGAAAGCTCTGGCAATAAATACTCTCCCTTCTTTAAGGTCTCAAAAATTTGGAGAAGGCTCTGTCCACCTGATTTTCTTAATCTTCACAATGTTTTGAGCTATAGTAAGTTAGGAATTGAAAGCTATGATAGTAAGACTTGTATTCATATATGCCCTTTGTTCTGAGGAGTTTATTGACTCTTCAAAGGTCAAAAAATCCTGGAGAAGCCTTTTGACCCTTTGCCCCATTCCTGTCCACAGCAGACCGCATGGTTTCCTCTCATGATACAGCAAATGTTTTCTTTTTCTCTCAACCTCCACCATTGCATGCTTTAATGTTATTACCACATGGCTTTAAAAAATGGCCAAGTCTTCTCTCTGCATAAATCCAAACAGTTCTTGGAGTTTAGGCCAACTCATTTGTTTTTTTCTAATTTCCTTCAGTGAATTTGGACATTGGGGGCAATTAAAACCTAACCCAACCATGTCTTAAAGTGTAAAAATCTCATTGCCTTTTATGTAATCAACCAATCTAATTATAAATTCTATAAAGATGCTTTTTTCCCACTCTTAAGAAACCCCTTAAAGGAACGGCTTGATTTTTAAGTGTTTTGATGGTTTTCCTTTACAATTTCCTTACTGTGTTTAAGATTGAAAAACTTTGACAGGTACCTGATAGTGTTTGTATTTGCAGCTCTGTAGTAATACCAGCAAGCTTCTGGCTTTAAAGATAAGCAAAAGTACTTACTGTATTCTTGAGTAGTAATAAGAAAAGAAAAACAATAAAAGCTCAAGCAACTCAGAATTTTTTCCTGTCTAATTGCTAGAAGTATTTTATGGGGTTTACAGGAACTATACAAGATGGAACAGGTACAGTGTCAGAGAGTTGTTAAAGAATAAAAATATATATATATTTGAAATGACATAATGAAAATAACTTCCAAATAATTAAGATCCAGTTAAAGACAAAATACACCTACCCATCTTAAACCTAGATATATCACCCACAGTCATGTTTATACATTTGCTTGCATGTTTTTCTCTAAATTCCATTTTATAGTATTGAGTTTACAACTAATTCATATAAATGTGATCTTTCTTTTTGTTCTTTGTAAGTCTATTCTTATAATTTTTATTAAACTTAAAAGGTTTTCTTAGTAACTACCAACTAAGGTAGGTTAGTTGCAGATGGCAGCATCAATAATTTCATAAGGAAGATGGTAGGGTTGAATTTTCAGCTGTTCTTAGGTGCTTAGCACTTATGTTTTTGGATTTCTTATCTAATTTTAATTTCTAGGCTATCATGATCAAACTGTACTTACCCAGTCGACTTTTTTCTTTTTAACCTAGTGATCAGGTCACATTCTCTAGACATTATCCCTAAAACAAAAGCAGCAGATGCCATTTCTTAAGATGTCAATGGATGATGAAACTGATAGCATTAACTTTAAAAAAATAAATAACTATAGTATATTTATCATATTAATAATTATACCAAATTTTACTCTGATTCCTAGAATAGAACTTCAATCAATGATCAAATATAAAGTTGTATATACAAAGTACTCCTACACAAAGCACTCAAAAGTCCCATTTTGTTCCCCACCCACCAATATTTCCCAGAATATACCTTCTCTACACCATTAAGTTAATCCTTTGATAAGGTATTTTTGAATGGCAATACAACTTTTGGATGCTATTCATACATATATCTATTCAACAATCTTTTTTGTTGTTCTTCTTCTTTTAGCAGAACAATATGGCAAGCATTAAGGAATATGTAAATATCAATGAAAAGCACATTTTGGCTTCAAGAACCTTACAGTCTATTAAGGACTAATAAATGCATATAATTAACTCTAATACAAGGAGTTAATTTATAAATGCTACATACAAAGTAAAAAGAGAGTTTACTTGTTGGGAAGAGTCACGTAATTCTAACTGGAAGAGGCAATGTGGACAAGATTACAAGATTTAGTCATGTCTGTATTTGAAGGTAAGGCATTCCAGGCAGAGGAAGTCATAGAATTTAAATTAGGTGGGTAGGCAATGGTCATATGGTTCTGGATAAGATTAGATCACCCACTAGTTTGAAAATTCTAGGAAAGCAGATTGTTTATCAGTGTATCTTTGGTGCCTAGCCATATGGCACGTTATCAATCATTCATTTAATGAAAGAAGGTAGGGCAAATGAGTAATAGGATTGGAAAGACAGACTGAGCCAGATTGTAAACGCCCTGAATGCTAACCTAGAGAGTGCAAATTTTATTTATATGTAGTAGAGCTGTCTATGGAAATTTTATTAGTGGGGGGATATCACAGCAAGCACTTTAAGTTGGGAAGATTCATAGGAGAACAATGTGTAAGATACAAAGATGTGAGGAGTAGAGAAAAGCGTTAGCCACCAACGTACAAATTTTTATATGATGGAGGAGAAAGTTACTTAAAAACCTCTGGGAGACTGAGATAATCAATAGGTTGTTTTTACTTATAAAAGTGATAAAGAATCAGAGCATGCTTTGCTGTCCTCGGAGGGATACCAGAATTGAAAAGCAGACACTGGGTAAAGTGAGCATAAGAGACGTTTGTTATGTGCTTTCCACTGTATTTTAGTTGCATTACCTCAGCTAATCTTCACAAAAACTCTATGAGTTAGATATTAGTATAATCTTCACTACTGAGGGAGGGACATAATACTGTCCGAAAACTGCCCAAATCACACAGCTAGTAAGGGGTTTAAGCCCTGGTGTAGGGACTCCCCTGGATGACAATTACTTTAAGAGTATCTCCCCAACTCTCCCCATCATTATTCATCTCCTCAACCTTGGTTGATTTATATAAACCCTCTGGGTTTTACTTTCTTCATCTGAAAATTATAGAATTAAATTAGGTCACTTCTTACCTCCTATTCTGCTCAAATACTTTAACATTCATTAGCTGATTCTAAGGCTTAGGTGACTAGTTGTGATTGTTAAAAATACTTTCCCACGACTCTTCATTCAGTACCAGTTTATGCAGCCTGGGCCAGCCTATAGTAGCATTAATCACCCTGAAAATGTCTGGATTCCCTCATTTCTGGATTTGTGTAGAGAGAAAGTTAAAAAAGCAAAGTAACAACAACAAAAAACCTTAGGAAAAGGAATGGAAATAAGAGAAGTGGAAGAAAAGAAAAGAGAAAGAAAGACAGAAAGAAAGAAAGAAAGAAAGAAAGAAAGAAAGAAAGAAAGAAAGAAAGGAAAGAGATGAAGAGGAAAGAAGGAAGAAAGGAGAGGGGAGGCCTAGAGAAATTTAACATCTGAATAATCTCAGCATCCTTGACATATTTCTATTCCACCATAGATAAATAGCTTCTGAGGTTGGAAAAATTAAGCCATATGCCTGTGATGAACTCACATTGCCCTGCACATGGTGTGCAATCATCACCACACTGTTGTCACCACCATTATTACTACCCTTAGCATCATCATTATCACTACTGTTGCCTCTTTTGCTCTTTGAGATCTCTTCAGATAACATTTCCCACTTATTTTTTCCCTTCTTCCTCTGTCTCGTGTCTTCTATTTCTCTTTTTTCTTAAGTCTAATATAGTTTTTCTGTATTCATACCAGTTGAAGGGAGGCATTTAGGGGATAGCATGCTGATTTAAATCTGATTTTGCTTCATTTTAAAGATTCTTTGTTCTATAATCTTTAAGCCAGGCTTTGTCTTACCCTCAAGCCCTAGTTTCATAAAACAAAGATTTCTGCTTTTGCATGGGGAAATTATTTCTACAATGTGAAAATAGAATTTAATACCTCCTAAAGATTTCTCTTTTCTTTGACTTCCTGATGTCAATTTTTAAATCTAGTTTTTCCTAAACTGAAGACCTGGCATCTCAGAAATCTTCACTCTTTTTGGAAGAGGACTGAAATGGATGATGGGATATACCATTTAGATCACCCTTTAGGACTGGGTCATTTATTCTCCAGGCTGCTGATGACACACGAGTTGAATCCATCCTCCTTCCCTGGGAATTGTCTCAATCCAAGGGGGTTCTTTCTTGGAATCAGCTTCCTTCCCATGACTGGGGATTTTCTTTGTGAGAATACAAGCACCCAGACCCCTTGTATCAATTCCAGACAACTTTGAAGGATCACCTCAAAGCTCCTTCTGTCCTATCCTGCTCCCCTGTCTTCCTTCCACAGGTCTTGGTCCTAAGAGCAGTCTCTGATAAACCTTCCACACAGGCATTTCTGGCTCTGAGTCTGTTTCCTGGTCAACATGACCAGCAAAGATTGAGGATTTGGAAGGACCTCTAAAGCTTCTGTTTTTCATTTGGTGTTGAGAATGAAACCACAGAGATTCAAAAGGAAAAGGAAAAAAAATGGTGGTCTGGCTGAGAAGTACCACTAGCTTTTGGAAAGAAAGGCCTCATGAGGTTATGCAATTTTATAGGATAAGTGTGCTTACTTGTTCCAAATGAGGTCTTGAAACTTACTGGATAATCTGAAGCAACTTTGAAAAACAAACAAGTTTAGTGTCTGCTCATCATTAATCCAATATTCCATAAAACCAGTATTGAATATATTAGTTATAAGAGTAGAGTTTCGAAATGAATAGGATGGCAGTAAACACTCCCAGACTGGACTGATTCATTTTGTTTGCGAAACTCAGATAGCAGAGCCTCAAATTACACCCAAAGATAACCTGAACTTTGATGATTTTCACCAGGAAGTTTTAATTAGTTTCACAAAGGGTTGTTTCCTTGAAAGTACAAAATGTAAATGCATTGACTGCAAAGAAGTTTGTAGCCATTGGACCACTGTGAATGATAGTCAGTCTGTTTCAAGTTGGAATTTAAAGGTGACTTCAAAGTATTAATCCTAGCATTTTGCCTTACAAATTAGACCAATAGAAATTTGGTTCCTTTGACTTTGCTGGAACTACATAGACATATGAGCTTTATAAAAGTAAAAGATTTCTGTATTCAAACGCAAAGAAGATGAAGTACCTATCTTTCAACATCCTTACCCATTGCCATATGCTCTTTTCTCTTTTCAGGAGTCCTATCTTGCCACCTCTAGGCTTCCTAGATGTCTAATTTTAAGAGAACATTCTAAGACCTTCCTTCAAGGTAAAGACTCCTGTAAGAATTTTTAGAACTCACTAAGAAGTATAACCATTAATATTTCAAAATTCACAAAGATAGAAACAGAATGTTTATTTAAAAATTAAAAGATCAATACATTTACCATATAAAATAATAAATCCACTTAGAATTCTTCAAAAGGCAGCAGACTCAAGAGACTGTTCTCTAAAACTATTCCTTTGCAACTCAGGAATGGAGAAAATTTTATTCACAACTGATGTTCTACCTTAATCACTTTAGACATGTAGATAATATCTCAGTATGTGCACCTACGCAAAATAACCAAAGAATTTTGAAAACATATCTGCATGTATACACAGCAAAGAGATAAGACTTGGGTGAATCATGTGTATCATGCTCTTGTCTCTAAGCTCATTTTATAATTTTAAAACATATGAAATGTTAACATCAAATTACTGTTTTGTTTTGGTTTTTTTCTTGCAAAGTAACCCTGACATTGCTGTCCCTCCTTTTTCCCTCATCCTAGACTAATTATTTTAAGATCTGACCTTTGTCAAAGAAAACAGGCAAATGTGGGTGAGGCTATGTGGAAAGGGATTTTATATAAAACAGACATTCTATTTTAGGGAAAGGAACCACAGCATCTTTGAAGTGGTCTTGCAAAGGTAAAATTCTTCAAGCGGTGAAACAAGGGAGGTTACAGAGTGAATAACGGTAGAAAATAGACAAGAGCTAAAGACTTTTACAGAAGCAAGATGAGTCTGAGTTGAATCACAGAAATAACTAAGAGAAAGAAGCCCCCTAAACTACAGGTGTTGAGCAGCCTCATGACCCAGAGCGTGCTTAAGGGCATCCTCTCATCAACCTGGGAGTCCTTTGTTCTGCTTCACAGAAGGATTACAGTTGACAAGTTATGACAAGCACCCAGTGGAAACCCGGTCAGCCAAGAAGGGCATCACCCCTTTTGGCATAGGCATTCACATTGTTTTGGCATTTATTATTATCATTTAAATGTAATCTCACTTTAGAAGGAAAAATAATCCTCCTATCTGCTACCAACTTCAGCCCGACAAAGTAATTGAAACAACTTAGTAAAGCTTCTAAAGGAGAGGCTCCAGATAGAAGAGCTGAGCTGGCAGCATTGCAGAACAGAAACATCACATGCCTCCCTTGATGACATAGCCTCATTAAACTGTGGGTAGACGCACATACACACACACAGAGGAAAGAATAAGAAAAAAACAACAATAAATTCCAATCCAAAGAGGACGATCCTGTTCATGTCTATATTTTTAGACACTGCTCAACATCTAGAACAGAGTCACAATATCACAGCTCAAACCATAGCTATTTACCTTTCTTGCCAAGAGCAATCTGGCAAGTCAGGCAGAAATGGAGAAAAAAAAAATACTGATCACTGATAAAACCTGTTAAATTTGACCTCTAGCTAAAGTACATTCTAGGAATTTTCCCTTTATCCATTAAAAAATATATATATAGTTGTCTGTCGGTGTCCATGGGGGATTAGTTCCAGGACTCCCACACATACCAAACTGCAAACATGCCCAAGTCCCTTATATAAAGTGAAATAGTATTTGCATATAACTTATGCACATCCTCCATATACTTTAAATCATCTCTAGATTACTTATAATACCTAATATAATGTAAATGCTATGTAAATAGTTGTAAATAAAATTCAAGTGTTATGCAAAGAGTGACCTGAATGCAGCAAATTCAAGTTTTGCTTTTTGGAACTTTCTGAAATTTTTTTCCCCACATTTTTTCCATCCATTGTTGGTGGAATCCGTGGATGCCAAACCCATGGATATGGAGGTCCGACTATAATAAAAATGCCCTATTTCCTATTTCCTTTATCCTGACCAGGTGAAATGATAGAGGCATGTAAATATCAGTGTGACCAGGTATAGGTCTGCCAGGCAAGGAGCAGAACACGCCGGGTCTTGTATATAGCGTCTGTTGAAGGGCGATGGCCCCCTAAACCTGTGTTCTCACCAACCAGGGACCTTATTGCTCCACACCAGCTCTCTAGACTGAACAAAGAAAGGGAAGGATGGATGCTCTTGTCACCTGCAGAAAAGTTATCTGAAGCCACTTGAGCAACTCTTTCTTTTATCTTGCAGGTGGAGCATGGAGGTCATTTTTAATATCCTTGAAGCGCTCATCCATTGTTAAGATGCCATTTCTTTATCTCTCAGAGTCTGAAGGCTTATTAAGGCGTTCAGTGGTTTTATAATCACAGGGTAACAGCTTTACATATGTGGCGTTTCCTCTTTCTTGTGTAAGTTTTCCAAATTAGATTTTCTGGTCTTGCCCTTCCAGTTCAAAGGTGTATTTAAGGAGTCCCATAGAAAATGAAATGTGTCAAAAGATCAAATGACAAATATGTATTGGATACCTACCATGTGTAAAGTAGCAGGTATAGCACAACAGAAATTCTAGGATTGGTCAGAAGAATAAAGAAACTAAAGGTTGGTGTATTAGCCAGCTAGGGCTGCCCTAACAAAAATACCAGAGACTGGGTGGCTTAAGGAACAGAAATTTATTTTCTCATAGTTCTTGGACTGTAAGTCCAAGATTAAGGCACCAACAGGGTTGGTTGCTGATGAGACCTTTCTTTCTGGTTTGTAGATGGCTGTCTTCTACCTGTGTCTTCACATGTTTTTTTCTCTGTGCAGATGGAGAGAGAGAGAGAAAGAGAGAGAGAGAGAGAGAGAGAGGGCTGTCTGTTTTCTCTTCCTTTTCTTATAAGGACACTGCTCCGATGGGATTAGGGCCCTATCTTTATGACTCATTTAACCTTAATTACCCAATATAGTCTCATTGGGGATTAGGTCTTAAACACATGAATGGAGGGGGCACAATGTCTTCATGAGTTTAAGACAGTGTGTATTTCCCTTAAAATTTAAAGGCCCTGCTATAGGTCAGTTGTGCCTCACCCTCCCAAAAGATGTTGAAATCCTAACCTGCAGTACTTAAGAATATGAACTTATATAAAGATAGGGCCATGGTAGACGCTATTAGTTAAAATGAGGTCACTAGTTAAGATGACCCATAAGGTGGACCTTTAATCCAACATGACTTGTGTCCTCATAAGAAGAAGAGAAGAGATACAGAGAGAGACACAGGAGAGGAGAAATCCTACAGATTTCAGAGGGAGCATGGTCCTGTCCACATCTCGATTTCAGACTTCCGGCCTCCAGAACCATGAGGTAGGAAATTTCTGTTTTCAGCCCCTGCAGTATGTGGTATTTTGTTGTGGCAGCCCTGAGAAATTAAGACAGGTTCTATGACTCAAATTTTGTTCTTTTCTGTCTACAGTCACTCCCTTGATAGCATAGCCAGTCTCATCATTTAAATACCAACTATGTTTCTATGGCTCTCAAATGTGTATCTTCTGGGCAGAGCTCTCTTCTGAAATCCAACTGCCTAGTCAGCATTGGCCATTGCATGTACAGCAAGCAGCTCAAATATTAGATGAGCATAATTAACTCCTCGTCTTCCTCCTTAAAACTGCTCTTCTGGGGCTCTAATTCAAGTCATCCAAACAAATTGTATTGGCTCTCCCATCAAGTGTCTCTGGATCCTGCTCATTTCTCTCCATGTTCACAGCTAGCATCACAGCTAGCACCTGGCCCAAGGCACCACCATCCACTGTGTGGGAAGCCCAACAGCCTCAGAACTGGTATTCCTGATTCTGATTGCGACTTCAACAATGTATTCCCATCATTATATCCAGACTGACCTTCTAAAAAGTAAGTCAGTTCACACAGCTGGTCTTCTCAGCATCCACCATAGCCTTACCATCCCACTGATGGTAAAAGCTAAATTCCTTTCAAGGGCTCTTCGACCCCTTTGCCTGCAACGTCTCTCCCTTACTCTCTCAGAATTCCCCTACTACTTGCCCCGTTGCTCACTTAGTTTTACCCACACTGACCTCTTTGCTGTTCTTCTAACACAGCAGGCACAACAGTCTCCCCATGGCTTTTCTCATTATATGAGACCCACTGTCCCCTCAGCTTCTTAAAGTCTTTGCTCAAAAATCTCTTTTCAAATGAAGCTTACCCTGACTGAACATTCTAGTTAGATCACATGCCCTGATTCTTCCCTCTCCACCCTTAAACTCCAAATCCTCCTTTCCCTGCTCGATTCTTTTATCCAAATCGCTATGCCTCTTATTCAATTTACTGATTTATTTTTTATCTATCTTTCCCACTAGAATATACTCTCAGAGGGTGGGGATTTCTTTTTTATTTCATAAACATTTTATTTCATTCATTCATATGTATGTATTAACACATATGTACTGGGTCATAAAATAAAATATATTTCACAGCTCTCAACACTGTCCTAGAGGAAAAGATACTTGGCCATTCAGTCCCTTGAGAAAAGATTCTTTCTCTCTTTCTTTCTCTCTTTCTTCCTCTCTCTTTCTTTCTTTCTTTCTTTCTTTCTCCTTCCTTCCTTCTTTCCTTCCTCCCTTCTTTCCTTCCTTCCTTCCTTCCTTCCTTCCTTTCTTCTTTCTTTCTTTCTTTCTTTTCTTTTACTTTCTTTTATTTTATCTTTTTATTTTTTATTGGAGTGTAGTTGACTTACAATGCTGTGTTAGTTTCAGGTGTACAGCAAAAAAGGGTATGGATTTTTGTCTCTTCTCTAACTTGATGCATCACGGGAGCCTAGGACAGTGTCCAGTGCTTGATAGATGAACAATCACAGCCACTCCTCATGTTCCCTCCTGGTACACAAACTCACTCAGTGCTAGTCTCTTGCCATAATAGATCTTCTGATTTTTTTAAATAAAAATTTCCCCACATGTTCATATGTCAAAATTAATTCTATCCTCTAGCTATAAATAAATAAATAAATTTATCTGAACATTTACATCATAGAGTAGTAAATCACTTGTTGCTTGAAACGAAAAAGCTGAGTGTCAGAGAGCCCAGTGTTAGTCCAAAGGCATGGTCAGAACCAAAGCCATGTTTCCCATTTCCCGTGCAGTTTCCACTCACAAATGTTGGATATCTCACAAATAGGCATATCTGCTGGAATATGGGGACTGTTTGTAAAAATATTCGCATCCTGTCCTCTAAACTGGACCTGTCCCCATGGGACATTTTCTGTGTTTCTCATTTAACTGGAGGCAGGCTTGGCAACATGACTGGCTGTGGGCAATGTAATGTGAGCACAGGTTTTAAGGGTTGTGTGTGTTTCCACCATCTTTCATTTTTTCTCTGCTATAGGAATGTCAACATGCAAGCGCTGCTCCTTCCTCTGGATGCCAACATGAAGAAGATGTGGAGCAGAGCCCACGTTGGGCCTTGAGCAACATGAAAAGGGAGTGAAACAGAAGTCTTCATTGTGGTCAGCGAAAACTGACTAATAAATGCGTAACATCTCCTCCCACTAAATCCATTTTTTAGAGGGCTTGCTATATGCCAGAAGCTTGGCAAACATTATTTTCTTGATTTCACAGCTGTAAGAAGGGGGTATGATAATCTTTTTTTCTCTCAGGAAACTGAAGTACAGGGAGGTTAAGTTATCTAAAGCTACACAGCCAGAAAGTGGTAGAGCCAACATGTAAACAAAAGGCTAACTGATTCTTAAACACAAGCTCTTAGTCTTTTCCATTAACATTTGAAGTTGATTAAAAAAGTAATAATAATAAGCACCCTAAAGTTAAAGCTAGTATAGGTACAGGAAAAGATTGAACAGATAGTGGCTAAAGCTCAGATATCAGTATAAGGCATCTTTGCTGTCCCTTGCTCAGATTTTCCAGAGAAATACATACAGTCCCTGTGAGAGGGTTTTGACTGTTCACATAGGCCCAGGCGGCAATCCCAGCATGGGTGGCCAGGGCCTCAGTTTTATTTGTTTTACAATATGTTAGAACATTGCCAACTAACATTTTTAAACTTCTTTTTTTCCTTTTCAGCCAAAGCAATTCCAAATGTTTGAAATGCTAAATTGTGGGAAGAACTAAGAGTAACCAGCAGTACAGATTTTTTTCTTTTATGAAAAATAAACATTTTGAAGAAAAGCAAGATTAATCTCCTTACTCCAGTGGGGAAGAGAGGAAGGCAAACCATCGCTCATCCCAGACACCATGGGAGAGAAAAGAGGTTTTTGTTTTTTGTTTTTTTAAATTTTTCAAGATGTCTTTAGACATTGGAGAGATAAAATGATAAATGATGCTTAACTTAAAATGGAAAGTAACCCGAGTCTATATAAGTTAGGAACCCCTTTAGCTGCAATAACAGGAAGTCAGTCCAATTTTTCTTTCCTATCTGTATCTATGCCCTTTGCCATATAACCCTGTAGTGAGTGTCCTGTTACTGTGGATGGGATCCCCGTTGGCCTATGGGGCTTGCTTTGGCCAACAGAATGAGGAAGTGCCAGCATGCAAGCTCACAGCATAAACCTCAGGGAGTCTTCCTTATTCCATTTGTCCTCTTGACTGCTTCTCTTCTCATGAGAAAAACATGTCTAGGCTAGCCCACTGATCCCAGGAGGAGGCCAAGAAATAGGAGGAAACACAACATACACCCAGCCAAGCCCAGCCTAGATTAGCTCACCCCTGTCTAACCTGCACACTCCCAAGGTAAATCAGTGTTGATTGCTGTCTGTTCCAGAGACATTGTAGTTGTGTACTATATAACAGTAGCTGATTGATATACCAACTCGAGGTAGCTTCAGTGGAAAAGGATGTTTACTGAGAGGACAGGAAAGGAGTTCATAGAATCTGACGAAGGGTGATTAAATTGGACCTAGGAAAGTATCAAGGCCATAACTTGAACCTGAGTAGTAAAGTTAGTGGACTTTCTCTATAGGGTTCTGCCATGTGTCTTTGTGTCTTGGTCATTTACAAGTTCACAGAAGAGCCCATCTGATTGGTCCAACCTGACTTCCTTGACCTCCTCTTAGCTAACAGCATGGCCTTTTGGCTGTGCCACTCCTCTTGGCAAGCAGTTCCAAGAGGCTAGTGACTGGGATGATACCTGAAAAGAGGTCTAACACGATTGATTTAAAGAGAAGAAAAAATGTAATTTTACCCAGTTTGGTCCGAAGCCTAATTCTTCATGGTTTTTCCCTGGTGCAGTGTGTAATTCAGTGCCCTGCCTAAAGTGTTATGAAATACTCCTCAAGATGCTTCAAGTCAAGGATGCCCAGGAAGAGACTAGACTAGCTCCTACCTCAGAGTTTGCTCTACTTTTCCTTTTATTAGCCACTCTTCTCTAGATTCTCAATGCTCACAAACAAACAGAATTTCACAGCTAGAGCCATGTTTTAGCTCCTTCTGCCTCGAGTTCTATTCCAGCAGCTGGGCATGAATTCCTTGAGCATAAGACTCTGGTGAGGATCTGTTCACACCCATTTCATAGCCAACCTACCAAAATTTACCATCTATTAGTCTCCTAAGGCTGCCATAATGGATTGCCACAGACTGGGTGGCTTTAAACACAGAAATGTATCCTCTCACACTTCTGGAGGATAGAAATCAAGGTGTCACAGGGCTGTGCTTTCCCTGAAATCTCCAGGGAAGAATCAGTTCCAAGCATCCCCCCCCCCTTTTTTTTTTTCTGTCTGTGCCGTTCCTTTACCAGGGGATCGAACCCATGACCCCTGCAGTAGAAGCACAGAGTCCTAACCACTGGACCTCCAGGGAATTTCCCATGCCTCCCTTTTAAGTTCTGGTGTTGTTGGCAATCCTTGGTGTTCCTTGGCTTACAGATGAATCACTCCGATCTTGGGCTCCATCCTCACATGATGTTCTCCCCTCGTGTGTCTGTGTCTCTGTGTGTCTTTTCTCTCCTTTTTAGGACACTGGTCATATTACATTTAAGGTTCATCCTGCTCCAGTATGACCACATCTTAACTAATTAAATCTGCGAAAACCGTATTTCCCAGTATGATCACATTCTGAGGTTCTGCGAAGGATGTGAATTTGGGGGAGAGGAAGTTGGGGGCACTATTTCAACCCTGTATACCTAGTATAATAGTATTTTGGTGTCTAAAAGAATCTCAGAGTTGATCAAGTCATACTATTATCTTACCATTGATTCCATTATTCTCTCTTGAATATCTTTGATTAATGGAGAGCTCAGTTACTTGGAAGTCTGTCAGGTGTAATTTTAAAGATCTACTCTTTAGGAATTAATTCAAATAGCCATCAATAGAAGCTTAAATAAGTAATGTAGGCTAAGTTCATATAGTGGGATACTATGCAACCATTAAAATTATGAAGATCTATAGCTATTGACATATAAAACTTTCACAATGAATTGTTGAACGAAAGACAGGTTATAAAGCAATTTGAAACAAATCAATTTCATTTATTTAGAGATACATGTACAAGTGCGTTTTAAAAGATAAAACTTGAAGTCATTTTTCGATGCTGAAATTAGAGGTGATTTTTTGTTTGCTTTTCAAACATTTCTATAGTGCCTGATTTTTATTTCTTTTAAAAATAATGATAAAGTACTTTTTAAAAGATTGCAAAAATATGTTATTCTTTATTTGAATTAGAAATGTTCTTTCCAGTAACTCCAGTCTGACTTCAGAGTATTGGAAAGCAACATCTTAGTGAGGTTTTAAAAAATTCTCAGTAAGACATTATTTTCAAAAAATAATTCAATTTATACGTTCCAGTGCTGCCCATTTCTACCTTTACTTGTCTACCATAGCAAATACTAGTCTTTAGCCTAGGAATGAAAGGAAATAAATGGGCAAGATTGTCAAAGGTCATTTTTTTTTATAGCACTGACTTTTATTATTCCTTTTAATTCTTACCAATTTAATAAGTGGTATATAGAATATTTTGTTTGAATTTTTGTTGAGTGACATTAAATATTTTTCCTCATGTTGAATAATCATTTTAAATTCCTTCTGTGAATTACCTACAGTCCATTTTTGCCCTTTTAAAAAACTGATTTATACCAACTATTAATGTATTTATAATAACCCTGTCTTTGAGATATAGATATCATTTCATATAGTCTGTCATTTCATTTTTGTCTTTCTGAGTCTCATCATTTGAGCTTTTCATTTTCAGACATAAAATCTTGCAAATATTTTCTTTGGAGTTTCTGTTATTCCTGTGTTGCTTAGAAAGAACTTTCTTTTTTCCAAAGTTATGGGTAGTATTCTCTTATATTGTCTTCTGGTAAGTGTATTTTTATTTTAAAGGCACAGTGAATGAGGTAAGAAAGTTACAGCAATCCATGCAAAACCCCTCAGTCCTGCTAGATTCCTTTTCATGTCTTCAGAGTCTCTTACCTCATTATATCATAGGCACTGAGTGGACAGTAGTCAGCTGAGATTCAAAGACCAGTAAGTCTAAATACCTGCCAATCACAAGAATCTCACAAAAGACGTTGTGAGATCCTATCTGTAAAATATTTTTGGTCTCTTTCACAATTTTCCAGTTTTTCATCCTGGCTAGCATCCACCTTCAATAAAATAGAATATTGAGAATATCTTTGATAAGACATTTCATTAGGGAGATTGCATTCATTATTATCAAAATCTATAAGAACCAGGTTCATATGAAAGTGTTCGTATAAAATATTATCACCTGCACTAGATCTAGAGCAAGTGTTATTAGAATTACCATCATGTATAATAACAGATAACATTTTCTGAGTGATGGCTATTATCTTTAACAGAATCATTTCAATTAATGCTTATAGCAGTCTATAAGGGAGGAATTATTCAATTATTACGTCCATTTTCCAAACACAAAAAATCAAGGCATAGAGAGTTCAATATGTCCACTGTTCAATAGCTAGTACATAGCAGAGTCAGAATCAAATATATATTGCTTAAAGGAGAAAGCAAGCTATACTTATTTTAGATGATATATATGTAAATGATGATAACAAAATACAGACTACACTGTCAATAATGGAGAAATGGTACTTCTATAGCCTTTTATGAACAATGTTGAATGATTAGTGAATATACAGGTTTCACACTTCCCTACTGAGAGTCAGATGGTTAGAAGGTTACAGGAAATTACATTCTACAATATAACCTAGGGAAGAAATTAGCATTTCAAAGCTGATGTGTGTCTGAAAGGGAAATCTCTAGAACAGATCTACTCCATGCTGCACCAGCTGCTGATTGACATTCAGTGAAATAAACAAGCACGGTGGTCCTCAGAACCTTCTCACATATGATCATCTCAGTCAAGCCAGCCTCCCTATCCCCTTTCTACAACCTTGCGCCTCCATTCTTTCATCTCCCAATCCAAGCTTCCCCATATTCATGAAGACTTAACACAGCTACTTTGGATCTCTATGGACCATTTGTCCACAAACTATTAAGTACTGTTTTTACATTTTTGATTAGTTATATGTAATATTTGTATAACTCTTATTTTATAAAACACTTACCCATACATCTCCTCATTTACATTCTCCAGGTAATTCTAGCAAAGTACAGATAGAAAAGTGATACTTTCATTTTATAGGTGAGAAATATTACATAAAAAGTCTTTTATCAATGTGGAGGCATCACCCTTCTACAGCTTCATATCCTAATGTAAGAATCTTGTCAGCAATAGTCCAAGACTAGTTCTTTGTGAAATCTCTTTGCATTTGGTCCTGCTGTTCCTAACACATTTTCCCCCAGAGCTTCTAACTCTAAATCCTGATCATTTTCTTAGTAAAAGACAAAGTCTGTTGAACACACACACACACACACACACACACACACACACACACACACATATACACACAAGAGTCTATTGAAATGCATGGTTTTACTTATGTGATAATTTAAGCATCTTCAATATGTGACAACTCCAGGAAATATACTTTAGCTCCACCCTTTGAATTTTAGCATAATTTCAGTACTGAGGATAGTACTCAGCAAACAGTGTACATTACATATATGAGAAGTTGCAAAGATATCTTGATCATTAAAGTTAGAATTTCTGCAAGCCAGGGACTCTAAAGCAAAGTTCTCATTTGAATGCAGAGTTCTGGTTATTTTGTTATTTAAAAAAAATGTTAGTACTGTATGGTTTCACTTAATAGACACTTTATCCAATTAGTTAGGGAAATGGCAATGTCAGTGGATCTACATAGAAAATTAGAGAGATATGACATTTGAGAACATTAGTTCTATGCCCTATGGTCCTTGACTCCAACAGCTATTTCTAAGGGTTAAGATTCATATCTAAGGCACACAAGTCTTTTTAAGGGAAAGCACATCTGCATAAACAGTCTTGTTCTCCTTCAGTGTTCCTTCCTATAGGTTTCATCAGTTTAACTGATTTTCCTTTGATGTGATGCTCACTTCTGTTGCTCTCCAACCACATTTTTTGCTTAGTCCTCACCCCCTCTCAAGAAGATGGACCATTTGGCAAGCTTAAAGATTGCTTTGCAGGCAGAGAAATTAAAAAACTCATACAAACTCTCCTTTTTTTTTTTTTTTTCCCCTGTTGCCTTCTTTAAGAAAAGTTAAAAATTTTTTTCTTAATCAGAATAGATCTAAACGTCTGAGTAGAGGATGCCTAATAGTGATTCTAAGAAAAATAAAAAACCGTCCTTTTTTTTCCTTCATATGCAGTTTAGCTTAACTTATCCTTATCATAATGGTGACTAAACTTGAAAGACAAAATGTAGTAGGTATGATTAGAAATTTCCCATATACAGCAGTATATACACTGATGCTATGAATACAATACCTAACATTCATTCTATGCAACCAGGGTAAGGCAAATTAGATCACAAATCTGATCCTCTTCAATCTCTGAGAGAGTACAAATGATCATCTTTCTGGAGTGCAGGAGGAAATGAAGACATAAACATGTTTCTGGAAATTTCCTTTTCAGCCCTGAGCAACCTAAAAACAATAAATTTGGTTAAAACAGAACACCCATGCCTAGGATGGTTTCTCAGCAGTCCTTACAAACTGAATCTTCACAGATATCAGGTTTAGATTTGACTAGAGTACTTTAATGCAGAGCTAGTCTTTTTGTTTTCTATCCTTTTTTTCACCATAAAGATGAATCAATCAATTTTTTTTTTTTTTTTTAAGCTAGGGCTAGAAACATTTACTGTGCTGAGTACAATACATTGTTACTCATCACCAGGGTTTTAAAGATTGATATTTAATTCATGGTTAAAATATCTCCAGGGCATTATTCACCCATACAATGTGAGAAATTTCGGTATGATATGATGTGGAAGAACAAAGTAAGGTTTTATAGGCCAATTTCTATAGCTTTATCTTCCTACATACATCCTTACTCATATCTATATTTATACCTGAACTTATGAAATAAAGTCAAGTAACAATAAATCATGTGGTAATAGAATACTTTATGAATGTGACAGTGAATTATAGCACATATAATCTGCACAGGTAGATATATATTTCCCCAACAGTTATGCCATTTATTTCAAAGAACTTCAAAATTCACTTTAAGAAACTACGTATTGAGGAGATTGGTTCAAGATGGCGCAGTAGGAGGATTTGCACTCACTCCCTCTTGCAAGAGCACTGGAATCACTACTAACTGCTGAACAATCATCTACAGGAAGATACTAGAACTCACCAAAAAAGATACCCCACAGCCAAAGACAAAGGAGAAGCCACAAAGAGACGGTAGGAGGGGCACAATCACAATAAAATCAAATCCCATGACCACTGGGTGGGTGACTCACAAACTGGAGAACACTTAAACCACAGAAGCCCACCCACTGGAGTGAAGGTTCTGAGCCCCACGTCAGGCTTCCCAACCTGGGGGTCCAGCAGTAGGAGGAGGAATTCCTAGAGAATCAGACATTGAAGGATAGCGAGATTTGACTGCAGGACTTTGACAGGACTGGGGGAAACGGAGACTCCGCTCTTGGAGGGCACACACAAAGTAGTGTGTGCATTAGGACCGAGGGGAAGGAGCACTGGCCCCATAGGACACTGAACCAGACCTACCTGCAAGTGTTGGAGGGTCTCCTGTAGAGGCAGCTTTGGCTGTGGCTCACGGTGAGGACAAGGACACTGGTAGCAGAAGTTCTGGGAAGTACTCCTTGGTGCGAGCCCCCCCCAGAGTCCGCCATTAACCCCATCAAAGAGCCGGGTAGGCTCCAGTGTTGGGTTCCTCAGGCCAAACAACCAACAGGGAGGGAACCCAGACCCGCACATCAGCAGAGAGGTGGATTGAAGTTTTACTGAGCTCTGTCCACCAGAGCAACACCCAGCTCTACCCACCACCAGTCCCTCCCATCAGGAAACTTCCACAAGCCTCTTAGAGAGCCTCATTCACCAGAGGGCTGACAACAGAAGCAAGAAGAATTACAATTCTGCAACTTGTGGAACAAAAACCACATTCACAGAAAGATAGACAAGATGAAAAGGCAGAGGGCTATGTACCAGATGACACAAGAAGATAAAGCCCCAGAAAAACAACTAAATGAAGTAGAAATAGGCAACCCTACAGAAAAAGAATTCAGAATACTGATAGTGAAGATGATCCAGGACCTTGGAAAAACAATGGAGGCAAATATCAAGAAAATGCAAGAAATGTTTAACAAAGACCTAGAAGAATTAAAGAACACCTCGAAAAACTAAACAACAAACAGAGATGAACAAAACAATAATTGAAATGAAAAATTGACTAGAAGGAGTCAATAGCAGAATAACTGAGGCAGAAAAATGGATAAGTGACCTGGAAGACAGAATGGCAGAATTCACTGCTGCAGAACAGAATAAAGAGAAAAGAATGAAAAGAAATGAAGACAGCCTAACAGACCTCTGGGACAACATTAAGCACAACAACATTCACATTATAGGTGTCCCAGAAGGAGAAGAGAGAGATAAAGGACACAAAAAAATATTTGAAGAGATTATAGTCGAAAATTTCCCTAATATGAGAAAGGAAATAGCCACCCAAGTGCAGGAAAAGCAGAGAGTCCCATACAGGATAAACACAAGAAGAAACATGCCAAGACACATAGTAATCAAATAGGCAAAAATTAAAGACAAAGAAAAATTATTGAAAGCAGCAAGGGAAAAATGACAAATAACATACAAGGGAACTCCCATAAGGTGAACAGATGATTTCTCAGCAGAAACTCTACAAGCCAGAAAGGAGTGGCATGATATATTTAAAGTGATGAAAGGTAGAAAACTACAATGAAGATTACGCTACCCGGCAAGGATCTCCTTCAGATTCAACGGAGAATTCAAAAGCTTTACAGATAAGCAAAAGCTAAGAGAAGTCAGCACCACCAAACCAGCTTTAAAACAAATACTAAAGGAACTTCTCTAAGTGGGAAACACAAGAGAAGAAAAGGACCTACAAAAACAAACCCATAACAATTAAGAAAATGGTAATAGGAACATACATATCGATAATTACCTAAAATGTAAATGGATTACATGCTCCAACCAAATGACAGAGGTTTGCTGAATGGATACAAAAACCACTCCCATATATATGGTCTCTAAAAGAGACCCACTTCAAACCTACGGACACATACAGAGTGAAAGTGAGGGGATGGAAAAAGATATTCCATGCAAAGGGAAATCAAAAGAAAGCTGTAGTAGCAATGCTCATATCGGATAAAACAGACTTTAAAATAAAGAATGTTACAAGAGACAAGGAAGGACACTACATAATGATCAAGGGATCAATCCAAGAAGAAGGTGTAACAATTATAAATATATATGCACCCAACATAGGAGCACCTCTATACATAAGGCAACTGCTAACCGCTAAAAAAGAGGAAATCGATCATAACACTATCAGAGTGGGGGACTTCAACACCTCACTTACACCAATGGACAGATCATCCAAACACAAAATTAAGAAGGAAACACAAGATTTAAATGACACAATAGACCAGATAGATTTAATTGATATTTATAGGACATTCCATCCAAAAACAGCAGATTACATTTTCTTAACTGCACATGGAAAATTCTCCAGAATAGATCACATCTTGGGTCACAAATCAAACCTCAGTAAATTTAAGAAAATTGAAATCTTATCAAGCAACGTTATGAGATTAGAAATCAATTACAGGGAAAAAATAACAAACACATGGAGGCTAAAGAATACATTACTATATAACAAATAGATCACTGAAGAAATCAAAGAGGAAATCAAAAAATACCTAGAGACAAGTTACAATGAAAACACAACTATCCAAAACCTATTGTATGCAGAAAAAGCAGTACTAAGAGGGAAGTTTATAGCAATAGAAGCCTAACTCAAGAAACAAGAAAAATCTCAAATAAACAATCTAACCTTACACCTAAAGGAACTAGAGAAAGAAGAACAAACAAGACCCAAAGTTAGCAGAAGGAAGGAAATCATAAAGATCAGAACAGAAATAAATGAAATAGAAACAAAGAAAACAAAAGTGAAGATCAATAAAACTAAAAGCTGGTTCTTTGAGAAGATAAACAAAATTGATAAACCATTAACCAGACTCATCAAGAAAAAGAGGGAGAGGACTCAAATCAATAAAATTAGAAATGAAAAAGGAGACATTACAACAGACACTGCAGAAATACAAAGCATCCTAAGGGACTACTACAGGCAACTCTATGAAGATAAAATGGACAACCTGTAAGAAATGGACAAATTCATAGAAAGGTATAACCCTCCAAGACTGAGACAGGAAGAAATAGAAAATATGAACAGACCAATCATAAGTAATGAAATTGAAAATGTGATTAAAATTCTTCCAATAAACAAAAGTCCAGGACTGGATGGCTTCACAGGTGAATTCTATCAAACATTGAGAGGAGAGCTAA
Organism: Platanista minor; assembly: GCA_004363435.1. Classification (NCBI taxonomy): domain Eukaryota; kingdom Metazoa; phylum Chordata; class Mammalia; order Artiodactyla; family Platanistidae; genus Platanista; species Platanista minor. The sequence continues at coordinate 34,198 of RJWK010005093.1, forward strand.
CACCCGTCCTTCTCAAAGTCTTGCAAAAAATTGCAGAACAAGGAATACTCCCAAACTCATTCTAAGAGGCCACCATCACCCTGATACAAAAATGAGACAAAGATACTACAAAAAAAGAAAATTACAGACCAATATAACCGATGAATACAGATGCAAAAATCCTCAACAAAATACTAGCAAACAGAATTCAACCACATATTAAAGGGATCATACACCATGATCAAGTGTGGTTTATCTCAGGGATGCAAGGATTCTTCAATATACACAAATCAATCAATGAGATGCAACATATTAACAAATTGAAGAATAAAAACCATTTGATCGGGCTTCCCTGGTGGCGCAGTGGTTGAGAGACTGCCTGCCGATGCAGGGGACATGGGTTCGGGCCCCAGTCAGGGAAGATCCCACATGCTGCGGAGCGGCTGGGCCCGTGAGCCATGGCCACTGAGCCTGCGCATCCGGAGCCTGTGCTCCGCAATGGAAGAGGCCACAGCAGTGAGAGGCCCCCGTATTGCAAAAACAAAAACAAAAACAAAAACATATGATCATCTCAAAATTTAACACCCATTTATGATACACACTCTCCAGAAAGTGAGAGGGAACCTACCTCAACATAATAAAGGCCATATACAACAAACCCACAACAAACATCATTCTCAGTGATGAAAAACTGAAAGCATTTCCTATAAGATCAGGAACAAGACAAAGGTGCCCACTTTTGCCACTATTATTCAACATAGTTTTGGAAGTCCTAGCCATGGCAATCAGAGAAGAAAAAGAAATAAAAGGAATACAAATTGGAAAAGAAGAAGTAAAACTGTCACTGTTTGCGGATGAAATTCATAGAGAGTCCTAAAGGTGCCACCAGAAAACTACTAGAGCTAATCACTGCATTTGGTAAAGTTGCAGGATACAAAATTAATGCACAGAAATCTCTTGCATTCTTATACACTAATGATGAAAAATCTGAAAGAGAAATTAAGGAAACACTCCCCTATATCATTGCAAGAAAATGAATAAAATACCTAGGAATAAACCTACCTAGGGAGACAAAAGACCTGTATGCAGAAAACAATAAGACACTGATGAAAGAAATTAAAGATGATACAAACAGATGGAGAGATATACTAAGTTCTTGGACTGGAAGAAACAATACTGTGAAAATGACTATACTACCCAAAGCAATCTACAGATTCAGTGCAATCCCTATCAAATTACCAATGGCAATTTTTACAGAACTAGAACAAAAAATCTTAAAATTTGTATGGAGACACAAAAGACCCTGAATAGCCAAAGCAGTCTTGAGGGAAAAAAAAAAAGAGTTAGAGGAATCAGACTCCCTGACTTCAGACTATACTACAAAGCCACAGTAATCAAGACAATATGGTACTGGCACAAAATCAGAAATATAGATCCATGGAACAGGAGAAAAAGCCCAGAGATAAACCCACACACCTATTGTCAACTAATCTATGGCAAAGGAAGTAAGGATATACAATAAAGAAAAGAGAGTCTGTTCAATATGTTGTGCTGGGAAAACTGGACAGCTATATGTAAAAAAATGAAATTAGAACACTCCCTAACACCATACATAAAAATATACTCAAAATGTATTAGAGATCTAAATGTAAGACTGAACACTATAAAACTCTTAGAGGAAAACATAGGAAGGACACTCTTTGACATAAATCATGGCAAGATCTTTTTTGATCCACCTCCTAGAGTAATGGAAATAAAAACAAAAATAAACAAATGGGACCTAATGAAACTTAAAAGCTTTTGCAAAGCAAAGGAAACTACAAACAAGACAAAAAGACAACCCTTAGAATGGGAGAAAATATTTGCAAATTAATCAATGGACAAAGGATTAATCTCCAAAATATATAAACAGCTCATGTAGTTCAATATTAAAAAAACAAACAACCCAATCCAAAAATGGGCAGAAGACCTAAATACACATTTCTCCAAAGAAGACATACACATAGCCAAGAAGCACATGAAAAGCTGCTCTACATCACTAATTATTAGAGAAATGCAAATCAAAACTACAATGAGATATCACCTCCTGTCAGTTAGAATGGGCATCATCAGAAAATCTACAAACTAAAAATGCTGGAGACGGTGTGGAGAAAAGGGAACCCTCTTGCACTGTTGGTGGGAATGTAAATTTATACAGCCACTATGGAGAACAGTATGGAGGTTCCTTAAACAACTAAAAATAGAATTACCATATGACCCAGCAATCCGACTACTGGGCATATTCCTGGAGAAAACCATAATGCAAAAAGACACATGCACCCCAGTGTTCATTGCAGCACTATTTACAATAGCCAGGTCATGGAAACAACCTAAATGCCCATCGACAGTTGAATGGATAAAGAAGAGGTGGCACATATATACAATGGAATATTACTCAGCCATAAAAAGGAATGAAATTGGGTCATTTGTAGAGATGTGGATGGATCTAGAGACTGACAGAGTGAAGTAAGTCAGAAAGAGAAAAACAAATATCGTATATTAACACATATATGTGGATCTGAGAAAAATGGTACAGATGAACCGGTTTGCAGGGCAGAAATAGAGACACAGATGTAGAGAACAAACATATGGACACCAAGGTGGGAAAGTGGCAGGGGTGGTGGTGTTGGTGTGATGAACTGGGAGATTGGGATCGACATATATACCTTAATATGTAAAAAATGGATAACTAATAAGAACATGCTGTATAAAATAAATAAAATTCAAATATTAAAAAAAAAAAAGGAGGGCTTCCCTGGTGGCGCAGTGGTTGAGAGTCTGCCTGCCGATGCAGGGGATGCGGGTTCGTTACCCAGTCCGGGAATATCCCGCGTGCCGTGGAGCGGCTGGCTCCATGAGCCATGGCTGCTGAGCCTGCGCATCTGGAGCCTGTGCTCTGCAAAGAGAGAGGCCACGGCAATGAGAGGCCCGCGTACCACGAAAAAAAAAAGGAAACTATGTATTAACCTCTCTTGAGACTCTTTTCCATTTTTCTGTTGTAATTTCCTGTGTTTGAACATTGACTTTCAGCAGAAAGAATATGTCTTCAATGTCCATTCTTGGTACTTGCTACTGGCTTGAAGGTATTTGTCGAGGTGATCCTGAAAAGTGACATTACCCTTCTCTGAGATCATCAGTTTTTCCAGGTGAATTTTGTGTTATTTGGTTTTGCTTTCCTTTTAGAGTACAAATCTTTTCATCAGCTTTCAGTAATTTTTTCAATGAAATTTATGGGTTGAATAAAATGAGCTCACCCAGTGGGTGCTATACAAGTTATCTTCCTGTGAATTCTCACGGCCAATTATTTTCAATGTACCAGTAGATCATAAATCTCAAAAGCCGTAAAAATATTCTTTCTCAAGGTATGTTCTAGTCTATAAATTCCTAGGTGAATGGCCTTTGCCTCCTATTCTAAAAGTTCTTTTTTTCTTCCATCTTTTATTTTTTATCATAAATGATTTCTTAGTGTCTGAGAATTGTGTCACTGAGGGACAGTAACGAATCTTGAAATGTTCAACATTTCTACAAAACATAAACATTCAGGGGAGTGAGCTTTATGCAAGCTTTGTTTTCTAAGTATCTTTAGGCCTCCTGACTGACAAGATTTCAGTTACAGGGAAGGGAGAAATAATTCATACAGTAAAAAAAAAAAAAAAAAATGGAAGGAGAGAGAAGGAAAAAAATATTTCATCCTCCCTTCAATGTTATAGAAATAATCAAGGCATATCAACAACAATTACTATATTCCTTTACTTTAAGAAATAAATGTTTTTCAGTTTAAAATTGTCTGAAATAAGAATACATCTTAAATCCATGTGCAGTTTCAATGTAGCGGTGTTTCATTTTTTTTCTGAAAAGTTTATGGAAAGGAGAGTATCTCAATGTATCTAATGTCTTAATATAGAGGAAACCATGTATTCAAGTTCTACTTTTTCCCTAGACCTGACCACCAACTGGAATATTAACACATGTCTTGTGAGCCTGGAAAGCCAAGTTCAATGTTTATAACAGTATGTGACATTGAACTAGGAACCGTATAATGTTGGGAGGAAACATTTAACAAGGTAGTAAATGTGATAAACTTCACCCTGGGAGATAACAGTAGGGGAATGGTTCTCTGGTTGGAACAAACACCAAAAGAGGTATGACTCTGCTAAGGAAACTTCTCGTGAGTAGGAGGGTCAATATAAAATATTTTATTCTTGAAAATTCTTTGTTTCTTTGTTCCAGGGTTAAAATTGACAGAGGTAGTTCAAATTTTACTCCCTGTTGAGGTTGCTTATTTCACAATGTAATTGAAGTCAGATCACTAAAGTAACACACAATATGTTGAACAAGTATAGGATGGAACAGCCCAAAAGAATGTTCCAACAATGAACCAAAGGCTCTGATGCTCTCTTTTAAGAGTGAAGTACATGACTCAAAATTGGAAGTGTCTGAGATAATGTTCAATAGCAATAATAAAGAAATCACAATTTGATGAGTAAATACACGGTGGAACAGAAGCTAAGGATCCATTGAAATATGTAGACAAGAGAATATGATCAAAGGTTTTGCATATTAAGTTACTTTATTAACTGTTTCAAAAGACGCACTTCACAGTACAATAAAACTTTAAAAGGCATCTTGAGGGGAACTTTTCAGCCTCAGGATGAGTTGCGGGCCTGAAATAACCCAAAGGCAGCAATTATTCCTCTATCCTTATTTACTTCATTTCTACTTAACTTGTTATAGTGTGATAATTAATTTCCAGTTTTCCAATGAGGATTAATTAAGGATTTACTTTTTTAACCATCATTTACTAATAGATAACTCTGATCATTAGTGTAAGATATGGTTCTAAAACTTAGCAACAGTAGAGTACATATATGATCATTTTTAATATGCAACATTAAAAATAATTTTCTTCCAAGAAAAAGGTATAGAAAATATCATGAGAAGAACTACAATCCTGCAGCCTGTGGAACAAAAACCACATTCACAGAAGGATAGACAAGATGAAAAGGCAGACGGCTATGTACCAGATGACGCAACAAGAAAAAACACCAGAAAAACAACTAAAAGAAATGGAGACAGGAAACCTTCCAGAAAAACAATTCAGAATAATGATAGTGAAGATGATCCAAGACCTTGGAAAAACACTGGAGGCAAATATCAAGAAGATGCAAGAAATGTTTAACAAAGACCTAGAAGAATTAAAGAACAAACAAACACAGATGAACAATACAATAACTAAAAAGAAAACTACAGTAGAAGGAATCAATAGGAGAATAATTGATGCAGAAGAACGGATAAGTGACCTTGAAGACAGAATGGTGGAATTCACTGCTGCAGAACAGAATAAAGAAAAAAGAATGAAAAAAAAACGAAGACAGCCTAACAGACCTCTGGGACAACATTAAATGCAACAACTTTCGCATTATAGGGGTGCCAGAAGGAGAAAAGAGACAGAATGGACATGAGAAAATATTTGAAGAGATTATAGTCGAAAACTTCCCTAACATGGGAAAGGAAATGGCCAACCAAGTCCAGGAAGCACAGTGAGTCCCATACAGGATAAACCCAAGGAGAAACACACGAAGATACATAATAATCAAATTGGCAAAAATTAAAGACAAAGAAAAATTATTGTAAGCAGCAAAGGCAAAACATCAAATAACATACAAAGGAACTCCCATGTGGTGAACAGCTGATTTCTCAGCAGAAGCTCTACAGGCCAGAAGGGAGTGGCATGATATAATTAAAGTGATGAAAGGGAAAACCTCCAACCAAATTACTCTACTCGGCAAGGATCTCATTCAGAGTTGATGGAGAAATCAAAAGCTTTACAGACAAGCAAAAGATAAGAGAATTCAGCACCACCAAACCAGCTCTACAACAAATGCTAAAAGAACTTCTCTAAGTGGAAAACACAAGAGATGAAAAGGACCTACAAAAACAAACCCAAAACAATTAAGAATATGGCCACAGGAACTTACATATGGATAATTACCTTAAACGTGAATGGATTAAATGCTTCAACCCGAAGACACAGGCTTGCTGAATGGATACAAAAGCAAGATCCACTACAAGAGACCCACTTCAGACCAAGGGACACATACACACTGAAAGGGACGGGATAGAATAAGATATTCCATGCAAATGGAAATCAAAAGAAAGGTGGAGTAGAAATACTCATATCAGATAAAATAGTCTTTAAAATAAAGAATGTTACAAGAGATAAGGAAGGACACTACATAGTGATCAAGGGATCAATCTGAGAAGAAGATATAACAATTATACATATATGTACCCCCAACATAGGATCACCTCAATACATAAGGCAACTGCTAACAGCTGTAAAAGAGGATATCAACAGTAACACAATAATAGTGGAGGACTTCAACACCTCACGTACACCAATGGACAGATCATCTAAAACGAAAATAAATAAGGAAACAGAAGCTTTAAATGATACAATATACCAGGTAGATTTAATTGATATTTATAAGACATTCCATCCAAAAACAGCAGATTACACTTTCCTCTCAAGTGCACATGGAACATTCTCCAGAATAGATCACATCTTGGGTCATAAATCAAGCCTCTGTAAATTTAAGAAAATTGAAATCATACCATGCATGTTTTCTGACCACAACACTATGAGATTAGAAATAGATTACAGGGGAAAAAACGTAAAAAACACAAACACATGGAGGCTTAACAATATGTTACTAAATAACCAAGAGATCACTGAAGAAATAAAAGAGGAAATCAAAAAATATCTAGAGACAAATGAAAACACGACAATCCAAAACCTATGGGATGCAGCAAAAGCAGTTCTAATACGGAAGTTTACAGCTATACTAGCCTACCTCAAGAAACAAGAAAAAACTCAAATAAATAATCTAACCTCACACCTAAAGGAACTAAAGAAAGAACAAACAAAACCCAAAGTTAGCAGAAGGAAAGAAATCATAAAGATCAGAGCAGAAATAAATGAAAAAGAAACAAAGAAAACAGTAGCAAAGATCAATAAAACTAAAAGCTCGTTCTTTGAGAAGACAAAAAAAAATTGATAAACGATTAGCCAGATTCATCAAGAAAAAGAAGGAGAGGACTCAAATCAATAAAATTAGAAATGAAAAAGGAGAAGTTACAACACACACTGCAGAAATACAAAGCATCCTAAGAGACTACTAAAAGCAACTCTATGCCAATAAAATGGACAACCTGTAAGAAATGGACAAATTCTTAGAAAGGTATAACCTTCCACGACTGAGCCAGGAAGAAATAGAATATATGAACAGAGCAATCACAAGTAATGAAATTGAAACTGTGATTAAAAATCTTCTAATAAACAAAACTCCAGGACCGAATGCCTTTACAGGTGAATTCTATCAAACATTGAGAGAGAGATAACACCCATCATTCTCAAACTCTTCCAAAAATTTGCAGAGGAAGGAACACTCCCAAACTCATTCTGAGGCCACCATCACCCTGATACCAAAACAAGACAATGATAATACAAAAAAAGAAAATTACATACCAATATCACTGACGAATACAGATGCAAAATCCTCAACAAAATACTAGCAAACAATCCAACAACACATTAAAAGGATCATACACCATGATCAAGTGGGATTTATCCCAGGGAGGCAAGATTTCTTCAATATACACAAATCAATCAATGTGATACACCATAGTAACAAATTGAAGATTAAAAACCATATGATCATCTCAATAGATGCAGAAAAAGCTTTTGACAAAATTCAACACCCATTTATGATACAAACTCTCCAGAAAGTGGGCATAGAGGGAACCAACCTCAACATAATAAAGGCCATATACAACAAACCCACAAAAAAACATCATTCTCAGTGGTGAGAAACTGAAAGCATTTCCTATAAGATCAGGAACAAGAAAGGATGTCCACTCTTGCTGCTATTATTCAGCATAGTTTTGGAAGTCCTAGCCACAGCAATCAGAGAAGAAAAAGAAATAAAAGGAATACAAATTGGAAAAGAAGAAGTAAAACTGTCACTGTTTGTAGATGACATGATACTATACATAGAGAATACTAAAGATGCCACCAGAAAACTAGAGCTAATCAATGCATTTGGTAAAGTTGCAGGATACAAAATTAATGCACAGGAATCTCTTGCATTCCTATACACTAATGATTAAAATCTGAAAGAGAAATTAAGGAAACACTCCCATTTACCATTGCAACAAAAAGAACATAATACTGAGGAATAACCCTACCTAGGGAGACAAAGACCTGTATGCAGAAAACTATAAGACACTGAGGAAAGAAATTAAAGGAGATACCAACAGATGGAGAGGTATACCATGTTCTTGTATTGGAAGAAACAATATTGTGAAAATGACTATACTATCCAAAGCAATCTACAGATTCAAAGCAATCCCTATCAAATTACCAATGGCATTTTTTACAGAACTAGAACAAAAAATCTTAAAATTTGTATGGAGACACCAAAGACCCGAAATAGCCAAAGCAGTCTTGAGGGAAAAAAAAAAAAACGGGCTAGAGGAATCAGACTCCCTGACTTCAGACTATACTACAAAGCTATAGTAATCAAGACAATATGGTACTGGCACAAAAACAGAAACATAGATCAATGGAACAAGATAGAAAGCCCCGAGATAAACCCACTCACCTATGGAGAAAAGACAGTCTCTTCAATAATTGGTGCTGGGAAAACTTGACAGCTATATGTAAAAGAATGAAATTAGAACACTCCCTAACACCATACACAAAAATAAACTCTAAATGAATTAGAGATCTAAATGTAAGACCGGACACTCTAAAACTCTTAGAGGATAACATAGGAAGAACACTCTTTGACATAAATCATGGCAAGATCTTTTTTGATCCACCTCCTAGAGTAATGGAAATGAAAACAAAAATAAACAAATGGGACCTAATGAACCTTCAAAGCTTTTGCACAGCAAAGGAAACCATAAACAAGACGAAAAGACAACCCTCAGAATGGGAGAAAATATTTGCAAATGAATCAACGGACAAAGGATTAATCTCCAAAATATATAAACAGATCATGCAGCTCAATATTAAAAAACAAACAACCTAATCCAGAAATGGGCAGAAGACCTAAATAGACATTTCTCCAAAGAAGACATACAGATGGCCAAGAGGCACATGAAAAGCTGGTCAACATCACTAATTATTAGAGAAATGCAAATCAAAACTACAATGAGGTATCCATCTCACACCAGTTAGAATGGGCTTCATCAGAAAAATCTACAAACAACAAATGCTGGAGAAGGTGTGGAGAAAAGGGAATCCTCTTGCACTGTTGGTGGGAATGTAAACTGATAGAGCCACTATGGAGAACAGTATGGAGGTTCCTTAAAAAACTAAAAATAGAATTACTATGATCCAGCAATCCCACTACTGGGCATATACCCAGAGAAAACCACAATTTAAAAAGACACATGAACCCCAATGTTCATTGCAGCACTATTTACAATAGCCAGGTCATGGAAGCAACCTAAATGCCCATCGATAGACAAATGGATAAAGAAGATGTGGTACATATATACAATGGAATATTACTCAGACATAAAAAGGAATGATATTGGGTCATTTGTTGAGACGTGAATGGATCTAGAGACTGTCATACAGAGTGAAGTAAGTCAGAAAGAGAAAAACAAATATCGTATATTAATGCATATATGTGGATCCTAGAAAAATGGTACAGATGAACCAGTTTGCAGGGCAGAAATTGAGACACAGATGTAGAGAACAAGCGTATGGACACCAAGAGGGGAAAGAGGCAGGGGTTGGGGGTGGTGGTGTGATGATTTGGGAGATTGGGATTGACAGGTATACACCAATGTGTATAAAATGGACAACTAATAAGAACCTGCTCTATAAAAAAAAAAATTTTTTAAGTAAAAAAAAAAAAGAAAAGAAAAGAAAATATGAGGGATTGTAGACTTGTCATTCAAAAGCAAGAAAGTAAAACACTACAAGGCTATAGCTGCTTCTTTATCCATATAAGTTTTTGTTTGTTTTGTGTTTTCTTTTGGTAATGGGTTGGGGGTTTGGTATTCAGGTTGTAGTTTAACCCCCTGGATTGTGAGTGTGAGTATTTGAACCACTTTACCAGTCCTGAGTCTTTTTCATTGTTGAGTACAAGAACCAGTTGCTAGTTCTCTCTAGACTTCAAGCGGGTGACTCATGATAATAATACTTATAAAAAGGAAAGGAAAGAAGAAAGAAAAACATGCAAGAAAGCTAGCACAGCTCTCACATCTGGCCCTACAGAGCTATTCTGTTCTGTTTGGCTGCCAGTTGAGAATCAATGTGGCATCCCACTGGCTAAATTATGAACTGCCAGAGGCAGGGCTGCTCTGCTGACTGTGCACACAACTGGTGAACAGGCCTTCCTGAAGCAAAAGTAAGGTAGAAGGATTCTGGACCAACTGAAGAGGGCATTTCTCATGTCCACACATATCATCCCAAGTCTGTATGTAAATTGTCACTTCATATATCATATACAATGACAGTAGCCACACAAAATAAAGAATAACAAAAATTGCCACTGTGAGGTGCATATACATCTGCTGTCTTAGTTCACATTCTAGAATGTTATTGTGGCTTAAACATATGGTAACTCCTAAATGTGAAATAAATGAATGCATGAAGAAGAAAGAGAGGACCAGTTTCTCCAACATTGCAAATGTGGGTAAAAGCACAGGGACCTCTTCCCTCAAAACAACTTTATTTAAAAAAAAACTAATTAAAAAAAAAAATCTAAGAAAGAAAGTTCTTGACTTTTCAAATTTATCATGGACTCAGTGGTAGCTGTGAATATGAATTACACTGATTACGCTTGTATTGTGGTTGATCTTCTACATGTATTGGACTTATAAAACTAGGCTGGACTAATATTTGTGTGTCTTGAAGAATTCTGACTCTTGCCATGCAGCTCCCAAACAAAATAAAACCGTTAATGAGTCCCTGCTCTGAGCAGGCATTATTCCAAGCTCTAAGAAGTGAATCAGTAACAGAGTACCATTCCTGTAAAACTTACATTTAAGTAGAAGAAAATTGAAAATAAACAAAATAATTCCTCTATAGTGTTAAAAAGTACTATGTATTAGGAGAAAAAGAAAACAGGAATAAGAGACTTCAGATAAGAAGTCTGCACTAGATATATCAGACTTTAGTCTTGAAACTGGGTAATATCACCAAGATGGGGTAGAAGCCATAGAAAGCAGACAGAAAAGAGGTTTGAAGAATAAGATCTGGAGCTTAAAAATTGTAAAATGTAAGAGAGATGAGGAGGATCCAGCAAAAGAGATGGAGAAAGAGTAAAATCAGATGGAAACAGGAGAGTATGATGTCCTGGAAGTCAGTGGTAAAAGTATTTATAGGTGGAGGTAGTGATTATCTGTGTCAAAAACCATGGAGGGGTCAAATACGTGAGTACAGAGGTCAAGAAGAGAAGAACATGCTGCAGTCATATTTAATACTGCTTTGGTCACTCTGTGACCTCAGGGGAAAAGATGAAAATATAAAAAAGAACGTGAAGCAATGGCAAATTTTTGCTGGATTTTGCACAAGAATGCACATTCTTATGGTAAACTGCCTTGCACTTCTGTCCACATGTAGGCTGGTTTATCTTGTCTCTTGCCTCTCCCTGAAATATCATTTGCTTCTAGAATAACTTCTTTTAAGGACTATACCCTGATACTTCCCTTCTACGTACTTGCTTAATTGTCTCTCTTGCTGGCCAGGCAATAAGGCCATTAAGAACAGGACAATGTGACATTCATGTTTGTTTACCCCAAACCTATCATGATGTCTTGAACAAAATAAGGCTTTATGGTATTTATTATTGAAAAAGGGAAGGAAAGGAGAAAGATGGTGGTTGGGGGGAGTGAAATGAGAGAGAGAGACAGAGAGAGCACGGGAATAGAGGAAGCGGTGGAGGGAAGAAGAAAAAAATAGGCTTGTCCGCGAAAATTGGCATTAAGCCAGTTTACACAGCATTGGGACATCTGCAGAATTCTTCAGGGAAACAAGGAAAGACACTGAAAACAACACACATACTGAAAACTGTCCTCATGTCCAGCAAATAACCATTTGTTATCTACTTTATGAGTACCCGTGTTAACACTACAATTAGTCAAGGGTAAGTCCATGGAATCCTTTCAAAGTCCCTTTAGCACTTAGAAAAGGGAGTGTTAAATCTCAAATATGTAAGTTTACTTGGCAAAAATGTTTTGACTTTACCTTAAACTTTTTTATTATTTTTATTCTCAAAACAAAATTCAAGGTCTTCTCCTGAGAAGAATTATGAAGCTGGTGAGTTTAATTAAGTTAAATAAGGATTAGAAAAGTTATTAACAATGCTCAAGAAGGAATAAAAACAAAATTCCCTTGAATAGATCTGACAAATAAACTTTCTGAAAGGAATTAATAAATAATTCTTATTTCCTCTGTATCTCATCTCCCTCAATCTACTCTCCATTTTCCTATCAAATATCTGAAAGAAGAATTTCTCTATAAAATCCAAAAAATCACCTTCCCATTTTTTTCTTGTAGAAGTTTAATAAGTATCTACGTTCCTAGCCAAGGTGAGGTACTATAATAATTATTCTAATCTTACAACATCTGGAAATGTTCCCTTCAAAGCCTTTATAATATCATTCATGGGATTTCTACCTAAAAGGAATTTACATGCAGGTTCCCAAGCTATGGGTATGATTGTCTAGAGAAATGCGAATAAAATACAAATAAGACTCATAACTTTTTTATACCATCTCAGTGCTCAGTTAGCAAACATCTATTGAGCATATACTTAGTTTAGCCCTGTATGCTTAGCCTTTTTCTATGCAAAGGGAATAAAAAGTAGTCCAAACTTTGTGCAAGATACTATGGGTATAAATATTAATATACAGTTTATAAATTCATCACTGTCAGTTTCACAATTAACATCATCATCACAACGTCATATTTATTGATCACTTACTTTGTGTTAGGCAGCACATTATGTACATTAAATTGTTTTAACCTTCACTACATCCTCAATTTATAAAATGAGTAAACTGATGTTTTGGGAGTTGGAAAGTCATGTAACCTGTAGTAGTGGAGCTGAAATTCAAATCCAGACAGTGAAACAGAGCCAGCATTCTTATTCATAATTCAACTTTGCTTTCCAAGGTAAAAGTTTGTGTTTTGAAGTCATACAGACCTCGTTTTAAATCCTGCCTCTATCATATATTAATTGTTGAACTCTGGACAGAAAAGACTGTAGACTCTAATCCTAAATTTTTTTGTTTGTAAAATGAGAATTTAAAAAATCAACCTTTTGGGTTTGTGTTGAGGCATATGCAAAAATTGATTAGGAAAGAGCATCCCATAGTGTTTGACACATAGGGGTTTTCAGTAAAATTTAACTATTGTCATCATCATTACTGACAGTCTGAAATCTCCTGATTGTCAAAGTGAGCTTTGTAAATGATTTCTGCTTTTTTAAAAAACATGAGTCAGTCCTTCTGTAATTTCAGGACTGAATTTGAAGTCATCAGATTTAATTCCCATATGCCCCAGCAGTCCATTTTCATCTACTTATTCACAACCTGGCTTGTACTGTATTTATTTCATGAAGCCCTTCCTTCAGCCTTAAAGTGACTAATTCCAACTACTTTCCATTTAAACTGGTTGACACATTGATTTATAATTGTTCCTGTGCAATTCGTCTGTCTAAAATTGTTTTCAACAAATAAATGTTAACAAGTCTCCCTTAGAAAAATCACATCTGGATTTTCTTAAATTGGCAAAGAGGGAGGACTCCCCAGATGAACAGGGCATATATTATATTATATATGCATTGGAATAGAAATTATAGGAGAAAAGAACATGAAAATAACATACAGTTTATTCTCAAAAGGGCTTACAACCTAAAATAAGGGACTAAATAATTAAAATTAGTATTATATTGAAAGGTAGTCATAGGACATCCCAAAAGGGAAAACATTTTTTCATCAAGATGAGCCACTTTGCAGCAGAAAGTACCTGGATTTTAAAGTCTTGTGGGTTTGTAGTCACTCTGACATAGATATTATTCATGATACGATATGATCTAGGGCAAGTCATTTAACCTCTCTGAACCTATAACTTTGAATGCCCCAAATGAAAAGAGTGAAACTTCCCTCTAAGATTTATGCATTGATAAAATAAGATCAAATGAGAAGATGAATTGGAAAATATTTTGCCCACGTGGCACACCTAGCTGTACTCAAATTGTCTCAGTGTCTTTCTCTCTCCTCCAAGTAACAAAACAAAACAAAACAAAACACCCAAAGTTGCCCAATAACTACTTAAATGGGCAGATTATTGGACTTACTAAGAACTTATTCCTCTGGATTTTCTAAACTGTCTTTCAGACTTAAAAGGAACATGTAGATACTATTTAACTGAACTACAATTTGCTCTCTTACCCTTAACACTTTTTGAAGCTCTTTGAAACATGCAACCATGTGAAAAATTCATTTATATCTTCTGCAAAATCCCTGTTGAAGATATTTTCTATTATGTTCCTCAAAGTGCCTTAAATTAATGCCCATCTAAAATTTTTTTTATAGTAAGTGATTTTATTATTTACCAGAAAAAAAAAATAAATAAAAAACTGATAGACAAATACATTGTGGAATGAAAAAAATAACTTGAAACTTTGCTTTTCTTTCTTTTGTTTTAAGTTTATCATTATACTTTATTTTATTTTATTTTTTTAAACATCTTTATTGGAATATAACTGCTTTACAATGGTGTGTTAGTTTCTGCTTTATAACAAAGTGAATCAGCTATACATATACATAAATCTTCATGTCTCCTCCCTCCCACCCTCCCTATCCCACCCCTCTAGGTGGTCACAAAGCACTGAGCTGATCTCCCTGTGCTATGCAGCTGCTTGCCACTAGCTATCTATTTTACATTTGATAGTGTATATATGTTCATGCCACTCTCTCACTTCACCCCGGCTTACACTTCCCCCTCCCCATGTCCTCAAGTCCATTCTCTATGTCTGCGGCTTTTTTCCTGGCCTGCCCCTATGTTCTTCAGAACCATTTTCTTCTTTTTTTTTAGATTTCATATATATGTGTTAGCATATGGTATTTGTTTTTTCTCTTTCTGACTTACTTCACTCTGTATGACAGACTGTAGGTCCATCCGCCTCACTACAAACAACTCATTTTCATTTCTTTTTATGGCTGAGTAATATTCCATAGTATATATGTGCCACATCTTTTTTATCCATTCATCTGTTGATGGACACTTAGGTTGCTTCCATGTCCTGGCTATTGTAAATAGAGCTGCAATGAACATTGTGGTACATGACTCTTTTTGAATTATGGTTTTCTCAAGGTATATGCCCAGTAGTTGCCCATATAAAATTAATGCCCATTTATAAATGGTTCATAGAATTCTATGCTAAGAAAGTGTCTACTCTGAAGAACTGAAATACTTCTCTTTATCTGACAGGTGAAGAAATGATTAAAATGGTAATGGTGCCACAACGGGTCCCTTATAAAGCTGTCCCTCCAAAAACAAACTTAATGATAGTTCTTGATATGGAAAATGTTTGCTTTACCAACATCTTGCAAAAACTGAAAAACGCATCTTTATAAATCTTGATCAGGGTATTGATCTATAACAAATAACTGAGGTAAAACAGTGTGCTTTCCAGGCAAATACAACTTTAAGACAGTTCTAGCCTGCCTCTCACCTTCCAATCATTTGTTCCACAGATGAGGAAGTTCTAGAGTCACAAATGGATGTAAACCACCATGTTTCTATGTTTTCCTCCTCTATTAGGAAGCTTACAAGGATTCTTTTTCATCTCTAGAAAAGACTTTTTTTTTCCCCTGATTTAATTCAGAATCAAAATGCACAAGGTCCCCTGAATCTCTGAGCTCCCTTTCTCAAAGCAACAATCAAGTTAGTCTTTGATGGGAAAGTCTCAGAAAGCTGTTTTATTTCTTTTTCCTCTTTCTGTCCCAGTGTAGAATATTAAGCCTTCAGGTATCACTCCCATAAATAAAAGGAAGCGTAATTTAATGCTCAACTTAAGTAACCAACTTGTTCAGCTTCCTATCATAATTACCCATTTATTTTTAAGTCTCCTAGGCTAAATAAATGAGTCCTTATGATAAGCCACCTCAAGTCTTTTTTTTTTTTGTCAAGTGGAATTAAATTTAAAAATATAAAAGGAAGACAATATAAAAGATTAATAGAAGTTTAGAGTTGAAGAAAATGTAGAAGTCATCTAATGTAATCTTTAACTTGATTTATGGATCCTTTCTAAAAACTCTTTGAGTTGGTTGAGGGTAAAGTTCTCCTCCATCTATTTTATTTTGTGTGCTCCCACAGAACATGAAGTTCACCAATCTACACACAATGGGTTCTCAATAAATAGTTCTGACAATTGTTGAAATATATGATATATAACCGTGTTGGGTGCAACCTGTCAGTGCCTATTGGTGAATATAAATTATTTCCTGTGAGGAGTGTTCACCTTTGTAAACTCTAAACACTGCATGTTGATGCTCAAACTAAGAATGGAAACTTCTCAGAATTTACTGGATCATGGAGGGTGTAACTCAAGAACAGTAATGTTACTTTAATGCAGCAGCCTGGGCACTAAAATGATATATTTCTGCTATTAAATTTTAAGAAGTTTTAAGAGAAAAGGTTTTAGCACTGGGTACAAGACATTTTACAATATCTGGTTTGGCATTTCAAGAAATATTCCCCAGAAAGTCCTACAGTCCACTCATGAAAAATGAGAGAAAAATATCTGGTTTTTCTCTGACCTCTATTAAATGAGAAGTTTCATGTAAGGCTAAACTTGCCTGTCTCTGGGTCAACTTTCTAAAAGCAAAATGCAGAGAAGAATGTAAAAGAAAATGAGGGAAATGGAATGGGGTTTAAAGAAATAAAATTGAAAAGACTGGCTTCAAGAGGAGCTTTTCACTACAAAATGATAGAAATAATATAATTATTCCAGTCCATGTACAATATCTGTTCTCTGAAACAGCACAGCCCATGACAAACAGAAAAATCTCCGCAGAGCCCTAAAACAGAGACACCAGACCCCTCGCTTGCAAGTGTAGTAAAATGGGATATTCTCACATGAAGAGAACAGAGATAGTCATTGACCTGTTAGAACTTCAATACCATGTATAAGACCTTAGCTCCTTGAGGACTAAATTTTCACTAGAGCAATATTTGCATTACTAAGGTGCTTAGCACAAAGTAAATACTAAATAAACTTTTGTGACTGAATTGATGGAATATTCATTTGTTTTCATTATCATTGAGTCTTGTTTGTTTCTTTATCTCCTTTTTGCTCCAGTGAAAATAGCAAAATACTAGACAAGACCCTCATTCTAAGATTTTCCTTAGGATCTGGATGGAGGACTCTTTTATAGAATTAAATGTGTCAATAATTTGCAGTGCTTTGCTATTGAGAAGCAGCATAGAATAGTGGTTAATTCCATGAGTCCAGAATTGGGCACTTCTTTATTCATTGAGGGACAGTGGACAATATAATCTTTCAGAGCTTCAGTTTTCTCATCTGTAAAGCAGAGAAAGTAACACTGACTCTTTGATAAGGTGGTTGTAAAGATTAAAACACAGAGTGCATATGAGTGTTCAGTGTATTCATTGGCCCATTTCTAAGAGCATAACAAATGTTAACGAGTTGTGTTGTGATTGCTAGAGTCAAGTGAGATAGCCCTTTGAACTGCATACTCTACATATGCTGTATACTGTTTCTGCATTATGAAACTATTTTGGAACAAAAAGGAGTTGACTTTGATCACATGTGGAACTGTAAAAATTATAATCTCTGGGTGTTTGTTGTCAGTCCTCAATCCCAAAACAAAATATCAGTCAATAATTTTTCTACTGGGTATATTTCAGTGATTACACTGGTATAATGTTAGATATTCAAAGAAGGAGTTTAAACGAGGTAAGGTTCCACTTCCACCTTTTTCATGCATTTAGTTTCCTCATTTGTAAAATGGGCAACATTTATTCTGCAAACCACACAGGGTAATTTTGCAGATTGAAGCAGATCGTACATGTGAAGTCACTCTGAAAACATAAAATGTCTTATGCATAGAGATTTCTATTATTCATCAAAATAAACTGGTCAATAGCTGTAATTTCATTAATTTGTGTTCATACATATTTCTCTTTATCCAAATTAGATAATTCACGAGGACTGCTTTCTTGTCTTTTAATTCTCTCAAAAACATAGCTTTTATTGATTAATTAATTTATGAAATGGAGGATGGTAGTGTGCAAATTATATGTGCTCTAAGGTATTAAATGCATATGAAATAGCTGCAAAGAAAGAAAATTTAGAAAATTATATACTATATAAATAGAAAAATGGATGAAATAGATTACGTGGATATGGCAAGATATGCATGCTATACTGTAAATTATACAGAGTGAAGCCCTTTTCATATAAATACATATCCACATGAAAAGCTCTGGAAGACTAGAGACCAAATTTCACTAGTGATTATTTTTAGTTTTGGGGTTATGGAGGATTTTACTGTGCATAGAAAACAAAATTATAGCCCAATTTCTTTCTATAATTAGCCTGTACTATAATCAGAAAAAAAGACTCTAAACTATACAAAATATATGTTCCATAAATACACTTGTAAGAATTTTTTAAACTGTAAAATCTTTTGTTCAAGGATAAGAAGAGTCCACTCTGAAAAAAGATGGATGCAGGACTGCTCTGTTTTAAGTGAAGTTGAGAATTCTGGAGCTTTGATCAATGATTTAACTTTTGCCTCTGCATTTCAGAGGAAATTTGGTCTCTAGTCTCTGAGTAATGCAGTTGGAAACCATCAAACTGAGTTCTCCCAGACAGCATAATGCACTCCTTGCATAATAGTTCCCTAGAAAAAAACTGAAGATCAATCTTGTTCAGCATTACTTCGACTATTAAAATAATAGATAATGGGCTTCCCTGGTGGCGCAGTGGTTGAGAGTCCTCCTGCCGATGCAGGGGACACGAGTTCGTGCCCCGGTCCGGGAAGATCCCACATGCCGCGGAGCGGCTGGGCCATGAGCCATGGCCGCTGAGCCTGCGCGTCCGGAGCCTGTGCTCCACAATGGGAGAGGCCACAACAGTGAGAGGCCCGCGTACCACAAAAAAAAAAAAAAAAAAAAAAAAAAAGATAACAACAATATAAGGTTAGGTACAAAATTCAGATATGTGAGAACTATATCTCATATTTGCATGACCTTTTGAAATTAAAAAAAACTTTCACATCCATAATCATAAGTTAACATGTTGTAGCCCCAACTTCACTACGAAATATCCAGGTAACTGGTTTCATGTTGTTAGGAATGCCTAAAATGAGAAGTGAGGTACAAGATGGACTGCAAAATATTTAAAATCCTTTCTGTACCTAATACTCTTAATTACTTTCCCTCATGGGAAGTGGCATCTCTCAGTTGCCCATTATCTTTTCTTTTTTTTTCCAAAAGTATGAAATTAAATTTATTGAAATTATGCTTAAATGAGAAAAAAAAATTGAAAGAAGAGGAACTTATTTTAATTTGGGGTTTAACTGCATAGGCAATATAAAGAGGTCCTCTTATTAAAAAAGGGTACAATTTTAAAATGCAGAGAGCTTAACACTGGGTAAAAGCAAAGGGTTATTATCTGTTAACCTTATGTTGGCTAATTTAACCATGGTCTCCTCATGAAGCAGATAGCACAATAAACAAAGGACACTGAAAATAATTTAATGAAGTAGCTATTTGCAGAGGAAGAAGCTGTTACCAAAATTTGGTAAAAGCTCTGCTTGTAGAAGAGGAGCTACCCTATAGGGGTAGTGACCAAAGATACTGTTCAGACTAGTCAGACCAGAATAGTAGCCTGAAAGAGAGGGAGTAGAGAGGAAATATAATCTAATCTTTGTCTTCCAATCTGTTTATACATTCCATTGACTGAAACCAATCAGAAACCTAGGGATAAAGTCTGCTGAGGTCAGCTTCTTTTTTTTTTTTTTTTTTTTAATCTTTATTGGAGTATAATTGCTTTACAATGGTGTGTTAGTTTCTGCTTTATAACAAAGTGACTCAGTTATACATATACATATGTTTCCATATCTCCTCCCTCTTGCATCTCCCTCCCTCCCACCCTCCCTATCTGCCCATTATCTTGACTTTTCTTCCCACATATGCTTCCAAACTTTTCTCACTTAAATATGAAGAGCCCAGTAGCTCATCCCTTTGCAATCAACATTAAAAGGAAGGTGATTCAAGGGCAGATATTTACCACACATTTTGACTTTAATTCCTTTCATTTCCTGCAACTTTTTAGTGAAGTATATGGAAAACCCACTCATGGCATTAGCACGCCACCTTGTACCCGACAGTCATACAATATTTTAACATGAATATTTTATAGATTAGTATAATTATTTTTTCTGAACAAAATGAATTCAGACTACATGATTCCAAAGAGGAGTCACAATTCGAAAAATTACACTTTTACTTTGACTACTAATGTTGAAAATTTATTTGCCGTTCTGTAAAAAACAGAGGCTGGTTTTATAATGATAGATTGGATGGATTTTTTCAGATTTGGATTTATGCATGATAATTATTGGCACTGAATCTGATTTGTTGCCAAAACACGTGCTGACTTAGTATACAATGTTCTTCGTCATATTTGTATCCAAAACAAAACAGCAAAAACAAAAACCAAAAAAATGAAGAATTGTCTTTTTTTTCTGTTGCCTCCTTGCTAAAATAATATGCAAGGAAATACATAATTTGTTTTAAGGTTTATTGTCAATGCAACCATAACTATCTCTTCATCTCACCCAACTGGTCTCACCTAACTTCAACCTGCTGAATATTTCCTGAAATCTGTTTTATTTATCATATTCAATTGGCAAATGAGATGACAAATTAGTTTATGCATAATTACCTTTCCATCTGTGTTCCCTTTTAGAGAAGCAAGAACAGCAATGGCAGGTAATTAAGACGACCTATGGCCCATTACCACTCCACTATTTGGTTCTCTTTCTAATCCACATGCTCCTTGTTGCCAGATAACGCATCGGAGAACTACACCTTGAGATTGATTTAACTAAGTCCTGAGCAAGTAAACCTTTACTCTGATTCTCAGTCCCAGTTTATTTTAAACACATGATTGTTATATATAGATATAGCTATAGGTATAGACAGTTATTAAGCAGCAAAAATTTATTATATAATATATAAGCAATATATATATAAAAGAGCAATACGATTATATGTATATAATTATATGTACATATTTTATTGCTTATTTTAGTAGTTTTTCTTTGAGAAAAATACCTTTCAGATTAAAATTAAAGTATAGATTTTGATTTTAGAAAACAAAGGAATAGCTGTTTATAATAATCTATTGTTTCTATGGTCTAAATTCAAGATGTTCATTTTTCTAAGAAGCAGTGTGTGAATGTGTGCAGATATGGGTGTGTGTATGGGTGTGTTTGTACAGAGACAGAGAACTGACTCAGGTGAATTAAATTTTGATTCATTAATTTCCCCTCTTAAAAAAACAAGAAAACACTCATGTGCATCCATTGTAAACCCTATAATAAGAAAGTTTTAAGTTATCAGTGAAAACTCTCTTCAACACTCCTCTGTTCACATACCTGCTTAAATGTGATAAGTACCTTCCAGAACTTTTTGTTTTATCTAGTGAGATGATAGATAAGTAGGGAGAGAGACAGGCACATGCATACATCTCTAAATATACATATATGTTCATGTTATTGTTAAAACCTAGTTAAAATGCCAAAGACCACTGGGAGCAAATCTATATTCTTACAAAATCGATTTTCTTGACTCAAGAAATCAAGAGCAGATACCCCAGAGGAACAACAGGATGCTCCTGACAAAGAGAGGAGGGAAGTATCTAGTGTATGGTTTGGCACCCACTGAAGGTCTTTGAGGGGGACCTAATGGAAGATGGGATCAGCTCTGGACTGGTTGTTGCTTCTCAGGTGGGGTTAGGAGAAGTAGGATGTACTAGGGACTGGAAGCCATGGAGAGGTGGGATGGTTGGCTATTGGACGTCTTCCTAGAGAGGGATATATTAAAGCAGGACTGGGGGCATCACTGAAAAGAACAGCAGTTACTAGAAGAGGGGGGTCTCTGGGACATTTTTCAGCCACTGCATGACCTTGGGAGAAACAATGTTTCCTGGTAACTCAGCTTGATTAATGGCAGGACTGTTTTGTTTTATTTCATCCAAGCAGATTTTCACCACTCCTTCCCAGATGTTTAATCTTGTGAGATATATACTTTATATATATAAATTATACTCTACACAGTTTTACTTTCCAAAATAGGAAATTAGGTCATATTATTTTGTGCAATTTACTTTTTATGATTAGCAATCTGAATTCACTCTTCTAAGTCAGTATATAAACTTCTGTGGTTGTTATTTTTAATGGCTATATAATATTCAGGTGTAATTTAACCAGTCCTCCATGTTATATTTCCATCAATTGCTTACTATTTTAAATCACTTAGATAAGTAGATATAATTATTATTATATATAGTATGCACACAACACAAATACATATACATA